>JBBPBX010028221.1:12545-36723 GCA_038048925.1 Garcialebias charrua
CCAGTTTCCAGGAGTGTGGAGTACTCAGCTCAACTAAAGCAACTGAATAAACTAAACCTCAGCAGAAGAGAAAATAATAATATTTCTGACACAACCTTATAGATTATGGTTGTATTATACAAGTGCTTTGTTATATGTGGGATTTTGTAGCTGCTGTTTTCTTTAGTCAATAAAGGAATCAAGGAACACATTTAAAATGTAAAATCTTCCATTCAAAATTTAAATAATAAAATGACATTTTTTTTCATTTGTTTAAATACGAGGAATATATATACTAATTTCAAAAGTTGGGAGAACATTTTATTGTGTGACAGATAAAAAAAAAAAACTTTTGCATTTAAAATAGGTAAAAGCCGAAAGACGGCAGCACAGTGGTGCAGTTGGTAAAGCTGTTGCCTCTCAGCAAGGAGATCGTGGGTTCAAATCCCGTCCCGTGGCCTTTCCGGTTGGAGTTTGCATATTCTCTCTATGCGTGGGTTTTCTGTCTGGTTTCTTTAGCCTGGTTAAAACCAGACCCTTGTCCTTCACTTCGCTTCGTACTACGAGCAGTGAAGGGAAATAGAATTGAGCGGAGCTGTGTAGGAAGGCGATCAGCCAGGCTATGGTTTCTTCCCACAGACCAAAAACCTCCATGTTAGGAGGATTGGTAACTCTAAATTGTCTCTAGGTGTGAGTGAGAGAGTGAATGGTTGTTTGTGATGGACTTGATTCTATCTTTGATCTTAGTTGATACTGTTATTGATTTTACTTGTTTTATTACTTGTTTTATTGACATTTAATTATGTTGCACTTTGTAGCACTTTGAGATTTTCATTAATGAAAAGTGCGTTATAAATTGAATTCATTATTATTATCATTATTATTATTATTATTATTATTATTATTATTATTATTATTATTATTATTATTATTACTTGTGACATGTCCAGAGTGTCCCCTGTCTCTTGCACAGACTGCTGGACATGGGCCTGAGCCCCGAGCCCCAAAGAAAATGGGTAACGATAATGTATGGATGGAAAGCCAAAATATCTATTATAAAGCAGACTCCTTTGTGATGTGGTCTTTATCGAGTCATAGTTTTATTGTATTTATTTATTTTTTATTATGAACAACAGTTTATAAACAAATCAAGGCAAAAAAGTAAAACAAATTATCAGTTAAATTTCATAGGTTGAGTTATATACATTCAAAAAAAATAAAAATATATATAACAAGGAACAAAGTAGAGGTTTATATCAAATTCAAGTTATTATGCTGAACATACAGTACTGTACTTTTAACCAATTTGAGAGACTCACAAAAAAGATTTCAGGTAATTTTCCCAATGACATAAATTTGGATTCACCTTTAAAAAAATCTACATTTATGAACAAAAAACTTTATCTAGTCATAGTTACGACTCGTTTTTTTTAATTTTTTTGTTGATTCTTGATTTTATCCTCATTGTATTTTTCAGGTACCGTATATAAAAAAATTTCGACTGTCCCTAAATGCAACACATCTGTGACATCATTGAATATCCCAGAATTCATCTTACTAGGAAGTGAGACGGCTCGCTCCGTGTTTGTTTGAGAAGGAGTACTTGGTTTGTTTTGACAATGATGGAGGAAGAAGAATTTGAGATTGCTGAAGATTTGGAGGCTATTTTGCATCTCACCCCAGAGGTGCAATTAGCTATTGAACAGGTAGCCGCGTAGTCTTTTTGCTTTTATTCTAAAATTCAGTGTTCTAGCTATTGCTAGCGCTGCTGTTAGCTTGCTAACGAACGTATCATTTGACGCTGCTAACACGGAATACATCACAATACTACCCGCTTCTGACAGACCAGACGGTTTGTCTGAGGACTGGAGTGGAATCTGGCAATCTTCACAATTTTTTTAACTCATTTTAACGAGTTGTTCTCTGTTGTGTTAAAGGTTTTCCCCAGCCAGGACCCATTGGACAGAGCAGACTTCAATGCTGTAGAATATATCAACACACTTTTCCCCACCGAGCAGGTACAGTGACTTCTTCATTTGATTAAGAACTGGGTCGTGTATTTATTTGTTTTATGTATCAGTGTTCAGTTTTTATAGACAAACTAAACTATCATAACCAAAGCTTTCTGGTTCCCCACTTAAACCACCAGTAATGCTTTTTTTTTTTTTGTATACAGTAGACTAAAAAGACCCAGTGATTGTTAGTTTATGAATTAACTATTTAGTTTTCGAATTTCAGCTGCTCCATTTTAGTTACGGGCACAGCTGATCATCTGCTTCCATCTCACCATGTCCATAGCATTTTTTTCTGTCACACCAAATTTTCTGTGAATCTTTCCTTTGGTCTTCTTCATTTCCTCCTCCCTCGCAGCTTCATGTTCAACATATTTTGTCCTATATCCACTATCCTTCATCTCTAACTTGTATTCTAAACTGCTTACCTGAGATATCCTTCTGATCATCTCATTTCTAGTTGTCTTCATTTTGGTACTTGATTTTCAAACAAGTTTTATTAAAATAAGTTATCTGTGTGTACATGATTCATGTTGTTAATGGGGGAATTACAGGTTGTCATAACAAATGGCACAAGACAAGAAGCATATTGAAGCATCCATCCATCCATTATCTTTTACCCGTTTCTTCCTTTTTGGGTCGTGGGGGGTCACTGGTGCCCATGTCCAGACATCACTGTGCCAGAGGCGGGGGACACCCTGGACAGGTCTCCAGTCCATCACAGGGACACATAGAGACAAACAACCATTCATTCTTTCACTCACACCTATGGAAAATTTAGAGTTACCAGTCAGTCTTAACATGCATGTTTTTGGTCTGTGGGAGGAAACTGGAGTACCTGGAGAAAACCCACGCATGCACAGAGAGAACATGCAAACTCCATCCAGAAAGGCCCCGGGACTGGGATTTGAACGAGGGTGACCTGCTCGCTGAGAGGCAGCAGCTCTACCAGAAGCAGTTATGATTAAAAACTTAAACAACTGATTTTATTTTTTCCAGTTTGAACTGAAACCTTTTAAGCATAGGACAAAAGTTGTCATATGACATTTTTGTAAAATAAAAAGTTTCATTTGCTTTGTTTATAACTTTCCAGAACTTCTACGGCTGCAAAAATTCTAAATAAACCCATTTTTTCTGTTCTTTAAATGAGACAGTTTTCTTTTAAATGTGTCTTAATTATCCAGCCAGTTTATTTATTTTGTCATTTATAGATTTTTTTTTCTGTCAGACACATTTTTGAGATGCATCCAGACTTTTTGCACAAAGCACGTACCGTATATGATTGTTGTCATATCAAAGTGTGTGCCAGCTAGGGTTGGGCATCGTTTGAATTTGAGCGATTCCGGTTCCGATTCCGATTCTTCGTTTCGATTCCGATTCTTTTCGGTTCTCGGTTCCGATTCTTTTTGTAGGCGGGGTTACAAAAAGACGTGTCAATTCAATTCAGTTTATTTATACTGTATAGTTCCAAGTCACAACAGAAGTTGTCTCAGGGCACTGAACAGAAACAATCAAATATAAAAATAATAAGTTAACAGAACCTTTAATATAAAAATAATGGTAACACTATTTATCTGAGGAGACTACATTGAGTTTAACTCCATGTTATAAAAAAGCTACAGTAGTTAGCCAGAGTTATTTCAGGATGAAATAATTTGTACTTCTGTTTGAATTTAATGCTATGAACTTTTTCCTTTTTGTTACATTTACTGTGAATTTCTCACAGGGCAGATTAGAGCCAACATGAAGCACTTTGGTGTGGACTTGTTCCTGTTGAAAGTGCTTTATAAATAAAAGGGTATGGCATGGTAACATGGAGGACTCACAAACATATATTATTATTATTATTATTATTATTATTATTATTATTATTATTATACATATAATATTGTCCAGTGTCTGATGCTGCAGTCATGTTACTGAGCTCCCACTGATGGGCTAACCTGGTTCCACCACAGCAGCAGGATCCTCAGACAGAACAGCTGGTGGGATGTCCTGGTATCTGCAGCCCTCTCTCCATTTGTTTCTTCATGGACATGGAGTTGTGAAATTATGTTGTGCCTCTTCCTCAGCAAAACGCTCCTCCAGTGGAGACTTTCTGGACAGGCTGCAGGAAGTTCCTAAACAAACAACAGGTTTATCAGTATTATCAGTAAAAAGAGATTATTAAATCATTTTTAAGACTGAGAATGTGTACAATTATTAGCTCTGTTGTTATTGCCTAACTAACCTATTCAATAATTCTTCAAACTGTGACATGCACTCATAATGGAATGAAAGAGAACATAAACAGAAATTATATAATACTGAAAACTAGAGACATTTAGACATTTTAAAAGACACTGAGAACTTTAAATGGATTAAGAATGTTAATAAGTGTTGGATTTGAGTGCAATGTAAGTGCAATCCATGGTTGAATTCACATCTGAAAAGGGATGCAACCTTTTCACAACATATGCTGTAACAGCTGTGGCACTCTAAAGTTACTGACGTTTTTACCTTGGACAGTCACTGGTGGTGAACACTGAAGCCATTTCAGGTCGTTTGTCTAAGAAGAAAAAATACAAGCTAACGTTAGCATCGTGTTTGTATTTGAGCTGACTTACCGCTTTAAGCGGAGTATAACTTGTTAGCTGCCTTAATGTTGGTATGAGATGTAGTTTATAGTTTATTTATTTACCTGGTGGAGCCGAAGAGGTGGCGATTAGCGAAAAGTTCGGCGGAGCGTTTTGCAGACGGACCACTCTGTACTTCCGGTCGATACGAAGCGAAAATAATCCGGTGGAGCGCATCAAAGACGGGACACTATTTTACTTCTCCACCCTCCTTTGCATGATAGAAAATTATTGCAAGTGCTGCACTGACCTGACTGGTCATTTTATTAATTAGTAAGCTTTCGATCGCGGAATCCACACTTCCGGTGGATTCTTCTTCGTTGGTTTTCGGCGGGGCTACTTCCGGTCGGCTAACTAGCATCGAACTTAGGAATCGCAAATTAATATTTTGAACGATTCCGGGAAAACCGGACAGTTAGTCCCGGTTCCGAACGATTCTCGATTCTCGATGCCCAACCCTAGTGCCAGCCATTATAGATGAGCGTATACATGCTTACAACATGTGTAGATAACAAACCGCTGGCTTTTTCCAAATCTGGACTACCGTAGCTTAAAAAATAATTGATTGAAGATTGTTTGTGAAAATTGTGTCCGTGGGTGTAGCAGATATAAGGTGCAACTCTAAAGGCATTAGTTTAAATAAAAAATATTTTTTTAACAACCGGATTCCAAAAAAGTTGGGACATTAAACAAATTGTGAATAAAAACTGAATGCAATGATGTGGAGGTGCCAACATCTAATATTTTATTCAGAATAGAACACAAATCACATATCAAAAGTTTAAACTGAGAGAATGTATCATTTTAAGGGAAAAATATGTTGTTTCAAAATTTCATGGCTGCTTGGACTCGGGTGTCCTGTCCTGTTGGCAGGGCGCGGGTTGGGCCGAATCTTGGATGTCTGCTACTCTCCACCCCAGAATGAATGGGCCTACCTCCTGGGTTTGAATGTGGGCTGCCCCACGTAGGGGGCAGGTACATGTCTTGGACCTAGGGGGTATACAGTACATAGTTCCCAGACACGCCCCCAGTATTGCTCAAACCGGTTTTCGCACCACATCTGAAGGCAGAAAAGGCAAGATGGCGAACGAGCAGAGCAAATTATACGGACAAAAACACGAGCTACCACAGCTTCACCAAGGAACAATAGCAAAATGGCAGTGGTCGGAGTTAAATGAGTTTGAGAAAGAAATCATGGCAGACGAATCAGACAACTTGTCACAAAGTAGTTACTCCGATATCATTAATTATTTAATTATTACAAGGAGCGAGCGCACACCGGCTTCACAGCAGAGCTTCACAGCTTTAAATCCAAAAAAGATGTGTAAACTGTCTCAATCAGATCTAACCAGCTAAAAAAAGGTTTAACTAAAATAACACACAGCCAACAAACAGTCCAAGCTGAACACAGACCAGAACCAGCACTTTGAGTCTTACCGTGTTGGAAGTTAGCATGTTGTTAGCATCTGGAGCGAGGCTCGCGGGAGCTCAGGTCGGACGGCGTGGATCCGTCGCGGCCGCGGGGGCACGTCCCATGGGACCGACGCGTCGCCCGCACGACTTGGCTCCCGTCCTCCTTCTCCAACTGGGACGGTCTCCCCGCCGGTCCCGGTGGACCGTGAGGAGGCCATTGTCGCGTTAGCGAGATGCTAAGCTAACAGCATGCAAGACGGTTTGCTAAATAATGAAGAAAAAAAAACCCAGCTCTAACACACAGACAGTTGTACTCTAACATTGTTCTGACATAGTTTCACAAAATGATTTATGTAGAATATTTTGTTTACCGGCCAAAAGGACGACGTCTTCTGAGCAGCTCCTGAGATCCTTCAGAGCAGACTGAGAGAGAGGAGGGGCTCTGCAGTCAGCTTCTCCGATGAACGTTTTCTGCAACAAATAAAGTCCAGTTGATCCTGTATTGAACGCCTTTTTTGATTTCATCATGTCCTGGACGACTGAGAATCTTCACCAGCATACTTCTCCGATGAGATAAATCCTTCACGTTTACTTTTTTTTTGATTAAGTGAAACCTGCGCGTTGCCCAAACGTCTACCCGACTGGAACACCCATTGACACAACACGAAGTAACCATTGCAATTAATAAGAAATTAACACACAAAAAAAACATGAAAAATGAACATCCATTAGACCGCGCTGTCCCCTGTTCTGACTTTCAAAATGAGGGTCCACCCGGAAGTAAGACGGATGTGATGTCACATGGGAACTATGTATACAAGTGTGAATCGGGATTATGAATGGAACGTGTCGTTATTGTATGTCTTTCTGTGAGTGAGGGTGAGGATGAGGGTGGGTCTGAGTGAGTGTGTCTGTGGCTGTGTCTCAATTCAGGGGCTGCATCCTCATGAGTGCGCATTTGTCGGCCGCATACGTCATTGCCCCGCGCGGAGGACTGTCCCAATTCGAAGACTCCTCCTCATGCGGCCGAGGAATGCGGCCTACTTCCTGCCGAAATCGAAGGATGCATCCGTGGAACCTTCAAGACGGAGGCTATCCCAGAATTCATAGCGCCAGCAGAGATTTCGCGGGGGGGGGACTTTCTGCGTGCAGGGTCGGGGCTGCTGCGTGTTGTTGAGTCATCAGCTCGTTTTAACAACAACCTCAGCGCGAATATTCATTCAACCTTTATTTAGTCATCTCAAACAACCTCAGCTCGAATATATCTCATTAAAATTTTACTACAGAAATGACTAAAAAAAATGTGTTAGCTGAATATACACAATATTAGTGTTTCTGAGTTTACTGTTTTTGAAGAACTGATTACAAATCAGATTATTTTACACGTGCGTAGCAAGGATTTTCTGAGGGGCAATCTTTTAAAACCCAGAGTGGACCTACGAAATGCAAGTTGTCCAGTAGCTCAGTTGGTTAATCAACTTGCGATTGGTGCAGAGATGCTTTTCTCGAAGCTGGTTCGAATCTCACTCGGTACGGTTAAAACTTATTTTACGTTTGTCTTTTATTGGATAAAAAAAAGGAGTTTCACAAACTCCTTCCTTTTAATCTCAGTCCTCATTTTTTTATCCAATAAAAGACAAACGTAAAATAAGTTTTAACCGTACCGAGTGAGATTCGAACCAGCTTCGAGAAAAGTATCTCTGCACCAATCGCAAGTTGATTAACCAACTGAGCTACTGGACAACTTGGATTTCGTAGGTCCACTCTGGGTTTTAACAGATCGCCCCTTATAAGCTGATTTATAATCAGTTCTTAACAAACAGTAAACTCAGAAACACTAATATATATACATGTATTCAGCTAACTAATATATTTTAGCGGCGTCCCTTCTCTTTCCACACACACAAAGCGCACACACAAAGCGCGCACACAAGAACTTCCCACCCACTTCAAGAGAACGCCCCACCCACTTCAAGGCCGGCAAACCTGAAGGCTAGACCGTCCCATTTCAGCAGTTTCGCTCAGCCCACCCGGTCTTGTGCGTGCGTGGCCTACTCGGCCCAGCTAGGCTGGGTCCTCATGAGGACGCAGCCCCTGAATTGAGACACAGCCTGTGTATGAATGTTTAAGTGTCAGGCTGGGACTTGGACTGCCCCCTCTCTGATACTTCTGAGGCTACTAGTGTTGCGCTCCTGCCACGTGGCCCCCTGGTGGGTGTTCCTTTGCCTGCGGGCGTGCTTGGGGCCCTCACTATCTGGGGTTGGGCGCTTGGGCGTTTGTCGGCTCGGCCTGGTGGCTGCCTGGTGGGGCTCGTGTCCTCTGGTCCTTTCGGGTCTTGGCCTGAGGGATGGGCGTCCCCGGTGCCCGGGCCTCGGTGACCGGCCCTGGGGCTACGTCAGTGCGGCGGGCTCCGGCGGGGGCCTATGAATTTGTCGCGTTTGACCCCGGGGGGTCATTGTATGTGGTCGCTGGTGGGATTCGTCCGGTTCTTCCCCTTGGTCGGATCTGGGGAGTGGGCGAGTGGCTCGTCCTGTTCGGGTGGCCCTGGGGACTCTGGGCTCGGGGTCCTTCCTGGAGTCTTGGGCTTTGATCGCCCCTTCGTCTGCCTCGGGCTTTGGGGGGACGGATCTCTGATGCTTCACAGTCGCTACTAAATGTTCTATTGGAGGAACCTTATTCACTTATGCATGCTCACAACCACACACAAATGGATGCAGGGATGTATATGTAGATATATGCAGATATGTAGATGGGTATATGAATGAATATAAATGTATATGTATGTATACTGTATATATATTTGTAGGTATGGGTATGTTTATTTATAGAAATCTACTGCAAGGTCATGAAGATTATTAGTCTTTATGCATGTATGTTTCGTTGCTGTGTTCTGTCATGTGCTTTGCAGGATTGTGGACGGAGGTTGGGTGTGTTTGCCTTGTGCTCTTTTTGTGGATAATTGTTGTTTTGTTGTCTTACTTTCTCTTCTCTTTCTTTCTCTCTATTTAAAAAAAATACATATTGGAGTGAGAGGATGGCTATAAGGTGAGAAGGGAGGCCATCTATAAATGAAAAAAAAAAAAAAAATCCCAAAAAAGTTGGGACAAGTCCATTTTTACCACTGTGTGGCATCCCCCCTTCTTCTTACAACACTCAACAGACGTCTGGGGACAGAGGAGACCAGTTTCTCAAGTTTAGAAATAGGAATGCTCTCCCATTCATGTCTAATACAGGCCTCTAACTGTTCAATCGTCTTGGGCCTTCTTTGTCGCACCTTCCTCTTTATGATGCGCCAAATGTTCTCTATAGGTGAAAGATCTGGACTGCAGGCTGGACATTTCAGTACCCGGATCCTTCTCCTACATAGCCATGATGTTGTGATTGCTGCAGAATGTGGTCTGGCATTATCTTGTTGAAAAATGCAGGGTCTTCCCTGAAAGAGATGACGTCTAGATGGGAGTAGTGCTGTGCGATATGACGATATATATCGTGGGGACGATAGAAACGTGTCTATCGTGCTACTTTCCTTCTATCGTCTCTATCGTGATAAATAAGAATAAAAAAATAACTGTTGCAAAGAAGCTTCATATTGTGGTTTTGCGAGATGACGACGCTGCTTTGTTTGACGCACGCGCGGGTTTGCGACACATGCTTTACGTTGTTAAACTCGAGAGCACCAGAGACGCAGGGGCATGAAGCCGGTGTCACAACAAGGAGAAACAGCTGCACAGGCAGCCCAAGAAGAATAACTTTTACCAAAAAGAGGGGGAAGCTCACCTTGTTAGCTTCCATTATTTTGCTCCGCTGAAACTCTGAGACAAAATGGGTCCAGAGAACACGAACCCAGAGTCCAACCGAGTCCGAACTCGGTCCAGTTAACCAATACAAAACAGACCAGAGACACAACAGAACCGGAATCAAACGCAACGTTTTCTCTGTTTCTTTTACTCCAGCTTCCAGAGCGGATTTCTTCTTCGTGGGTTTTATTAGCAGCCGTTGTTTTACCGCCACCTGCAGGAAAAATTTGGACCAAAGTAGAAAAGGAGTTTCTACTTTGGTCCAAATTTCCTTGTTCTTTTTGTTCACATTCTTATAATTGTAACTGTATCTGTAGTAAAATAATAAAAAATAAAAAAAAACTTTGGTCCAAATTTTTCCTGTACACACACACACACACACACACACACACACACATCGTGTTGTATATATCGTGATATATATCGTTATCGTGATATAAAAAAGTCCATATCGTGATATATGATTTTTTCCATATCGCCCAGCACTAGATGGGAGCATATGTTGTTCTAGAACCTGAACATAGTTCTCTGCATTAATGGTGCCTTTCCAGACATGCAAGCTGCCCATGCCACAAGCACTCATGCAACCCCATACCATCAGTGATGCAGGCTTCTGAACGGAGCGTTGATAACAACTTGGGCTATCCTTGTCCTCTCTGGTCCGGATGACATGGCGTCCCAGTGTTCCATAAAGAACTTCAAATCGTGACTCATCTGACCACAGAACAGTCTTCCATTTTGCCACACTCCATTTTAAATGACCCCTGGCCCAGTGCAAACGTCTGAGCTTGTGGAGCTTGCTTAGAAATGGCTTCCTCTTTGCACTGTAGAGTTTCAGCTGGCAACGGCGGATGGCACAGTGGATTGTGTTCACTGACAATGCTTTCTGGAAGTATTCCTGAGCCCATTCTGTTATTTCCTTGACAGTGGCATTCCTGTTTGAGGTGCAGTGACGTTTAAGGGCCCGGAGATCACGAGCATCCAGTAGAGTTTTACGACCTTGACCCTTATGCACAGCGATTGTTCCAGATTCTCTGAATCTTTTGATGATGTTATGCACGGTTGATGATAGCTTAAAAGTTTTTGCTATTTTACGCTGGGTAACCAGGGGCGTAGGCAAGGGGGGTTCGGGGGGTTCGGACGAACCGTCCACTTTGCCTATGGAGTCCCATCCAGGGATTTTATGAGGGGCGGTTCGTTTAAAAGAGAAGTTGACCAAGATAAAGCAACATGCCTCAATAGCTCAGTGGAAACAGCGTTTGGTTGCCGTTTCAAACCTTATGGGTTCAATCCCCACATGGTACAACATTTTTTTTATTCATTCCAGATTAAAAAACACAAAACTATTTACAAAACAAGAAATAAAACAATACATGAAATGAAAGGAAGCAGAAGAAGAAAATAATCTTATATCTGCCCCTTCTCAAACAATTTTTTTTCAAACACTTTTATTGGGAAAAAAAAAGTAGAATGTGTTAACAGGCATATTAACTCCTTTTTTTTAACCAATAAAAGACAAACGTAAAATTAGTTGTTTGAATGGTATTGCTGCACTATCTTTCTGCACAACAATGGTGTAATAGACTATATGCCACGGGTGGCAGTGACGTACTTCCGTTAAAAACAACCCACGTCCGCCACTTCCGGTCCCATCCACTGCCGTTGTTGTTGGCGTTAGCTCCTAGTAGCAGACCATGACGACCCGAAATGGGAAGCGGCTGCGAGCTACTGGCACTACAAGTGAGTTCCGTTGTGTCAGCCCACCGGTGGGTACAGCTGTTCCGTTCCCCCGCCGAGGGGGGTTAGGGCGACAATTTATCGTGGCTATCCGTAGGGGAAACGTCGCTATAGATTTATATGGATTTATATGTGTATAGAGTTATTATTGGTGTGTATGTAGATGTTTTATTAATTGTATTTAGTCATTTATGTTCGTGTCATTCCCGCTAACCGGAAGTGCGCCGCCCGGGTAATGAATGCGGAAGTGCTGGAACGGGAGTCCGTGGCATAGTCTATTGGGGATCCTCTTACCATCTTGGCTTCTGAGAGACACTGACACTCTGAGAAGCTCTTTTTATACCCAATCATGTTGTCAATTGACCTAATTAGTGTTAATTGGTCTTCCAGCTGTTCGTTATATGCTCAATTTCCTTTTTCCAGCCACTTATTGCTACTTGTCCCAACTTTTTTGGGATTTGTTGACACTGTGAAATTTTGAATCAACATATTTTTCCTTTAAAATGTTACATTTACTCAGATTAAACTTTTGATCTGTCATCTATGTTCTATTACGAATAAAATATTGACATTTGCCATCTCCACATCATTGCATTCAGTTTTTATTCACAATTTGTTTAGTGTCCCAACTTTTTGGAATCCGGTTTGTAATCTCAACAACTGCAAGATTTTCCAACAACTTGAACACCATTACCCGAAATGAAAACAAATGTAGTTATTGAGGGTTTTACCAGGGCTACTGGATACTTTTATATTTACTAATTTTTCATTCAAAAACTTGATAAAACATTTTCTGAGTTTCAGCCCTTAACACAAACATCCCCACATCTATGTCCCCTTTGTTTTTGTAGATTGTTTTTGTTTTCTTAGAAGCTGCAGGTTTCTTCATATTAATTTGGTATTGATTTAGTACATTTAAATTATATATTTATGTGTGTCTCGTGTGTATATTTAATTTCCAAGAGGGGTCACTGTAACTCTATTTGTTTATAATCATTAGTAGTAAGTTAAACTGCATGTATTTGATTGTGTAGATTGTATAATTCAACATCTGCCTTTCATGTCACAATTTGACAGCTACAGCGCGTTTGTAGGATCTAAAGCACGTTTATTTGATCTCTGGTGTATTAAACTTAATAAAGTGTGCGTTTCTGTTCAAAACGAAGAAGGATGAAAATTAATAAACTACTAAATATTTGGTCAAACTAAAAGCACATGAAACAATAGGACTTGTTTTTTATCTGCCTAGAAGGTTTAACATGTTGATAAATTAAGTAAGACTTTTACAGAGTTCATGAGGAAAAAAAATTTGGTCAAACTAAAAGCACATGAAACAATTAGGACTTGTTTTTTTTATCTGCCTAAAAGGTTTAACATGTTGATAAAATTAAGTAAGATTTTTACAGAGTTCATGAGGAAAAAAAAAGATTATTTTGCTGACAACAATTTTTGTTTTTCCCCATCAGTCTTTGGCTAATATTGATGACGTAGTAAACAAAATCCGTCTCAAGATTCGGTGAGTTCGTATAGAAAATGTTAATAAATTTTTTTCTTTTCTTGACCATACAGTATGTCAATAATGATATTACTTTGCTTCACACTTGACAGCCGTCTCGATGACGATATCCGAACTGTGGTGAGAGGGCAGACCAATGTGGGTCAGGATGGTCGACAGGTAAGTAAGGCTGCATACTCACAGCTAATATAGGCAAATTCTTTGCAGAGAACCAGGTATTTTTGCCTGCTAGAGATGAGCTGTTGTACAGTGAAATGAACAGTATGAAAGATTTGTCACAACATTCCTTGTGACCGCAGAGCTGAGTCAGTTGGAGAAAGAGCTCCTCTGTCTCTGTTAGATGTCACAAAGGGGGTGGGATGGATCATCCATGATGAAGATCAGCTTGTTCAGTGACCTCTTGTCCCTCGCTGACTCAATTGTCTCCCAAGTCCTGACCACTGATTACTCAGGCTTTACTGGTGAGTTTGTTGAGCTCGCTGGCATCTCTGGGCCTGATGCTGCTCCACCAGCAGACCACAACACAGCAGATTTGCACCTGCCACAGCAGACTGATAAATTATCTTCAACATCTAATTGCACTTATTAACAAAACTAGGGATGCACGATATTGGATTTTTGGCCGATGCCGGTATGTTAAAACTTATTTGGCCGATAACTAATTCTGATATTTTGTATACTTTCCTTTGTCAGAACATAGCCCTCTTATTTAGGCTTATTTGCTACAAAAATTGTACAACAGCTGTAAGAGCTGGTGACATATATTCAGTAACAGCCATATGATATACATAGCACTTTAACTTATATTAAATGAAAAGTGTTAAATGTTATTTATTTGCATTAGTCACCTGCAATGCTGTCTCACTTGTGGAGACTTGTTCCAGGTTCCTAGTTGCAGTGTGGGATCCTCTGCACTCCTGTGCATGAAGGACAGACTTTTTAAATTCAAAGTTTGTCTGCCCATTGTGCCGTAAGACTAATCATGCTAACGGGGCTAACACGACGTTATGTCTGTGGTAAAACTCACCCAAGTGCTATCGGCTATTAGCTTGTCAATAACGTCGGAAATTATGACTTGTAACTCAGACAAGACAACGTCGGAAAAATGTCTCAGACTGGGGACGATGCAGCGAGGCTCAACCTAGTCCAAAACTCTTCGGAATCTGACATCCTCACCGACTAAAAAATTAACTTGCACACCACCAACGTTTTGAATTTTCCTCTCTGCCGTGAGATCAGGTAGGTGCGCATGACGTCATCACGTTGTGCTGGTGCTGCAGACATTCTTCTCACTGGGTTGTCATACAAAAACAGCTTCCTTTATATCTGTGAGTTATTTTGATGCAATGTCCGATATTTAACTTTACCGTTAATATTGGCTGATACCGAAACAACACTAGACTTTCTCGGGAAATAATCTCCTCATCCCCCCACTTTTTTTTTATGTCATTGTCGGTCCCTTAGTCAGGCCTGTTTTCAAACTACACGTCTAAGAACTTGTTCTGTTCACTGCCCTGAGACGACTTCTGTTGTGACTTGGTGCTATATTAAAAAAAAACTGAATTGAATTGAAATTCTTGTCTACAACCTCCCTTTCATCACCCAAGATGTTAATGTGGTCAAACATATTTTCTGTCATACAGCTAAAACTTTGGAGGTAAAATCTGTTTTAAGATGCGTCTCATTGGGGCTATGGAGGATTCTCAATCAATTTTCAAACGTCAAAGTCCGATTTTGTTAACGTTAATCTGTGGTGTCAGATTAGTTGCTGCGTTTTATCGTTTGTGCTCATAAAGTTATAACAGCTTCCTGTAGCCGAACCAAGTTACAAATCAAGCTGTGCTTTTTCACATCTTTTCTTTGTGGAATCTTGAAGAGTATAGGTGTGTACATATTTAAAGTTATCATAATGTGGCTGTATTTTATCATGACTTCAAAATAGTTGTTAAAATCTCAAATGATAAACACAATGCTAATTGAGTTAGCTTTCCTAAGCTGTTTTTAATAGTAAGTTAGCATCTATGCTAATTGCTGTTCAGCAGTTTAATGTTTTTTCTGACGTGTAATTGTTCATTTTTTGTTAGGCATTAAATGTAACTCATTGTTTGTTTATGTAAAACAAGCCATAGTCAGTTAAGTTTCAAGATAATCCAAATGCATTGATAATCATTTTATAATTGATTGAATTACAATCGTAACGTGGTTTTACTACATGTTCGTATAATCGTTCCATGTAGATTTTGAATTTCTGGGCACTGTAATTAAAAGTAATAATAATAATAGATGTGTAACAGATGTACTGTATTCATTGTTTGTGGTGTTAAAACTAGAAGCATTTCTCTATAGTTAGAATGGTGTCATTACTTATGACTGAAGCAGAAAAACAATCTCCTCCTTTTTGTACTTTTTCCTCACTCTATATTGCTTCCATGGAAAAAGACAATATGACTCAGATTTATTCCCGCAGCTCAAATTGCCTCTTTACGGAAAACATGCCTGTGAAATAGATTCTCTTATGTTAATACTTAGCTGTTTTTTCACAACCCCCAGTCATGTGAGTTCTTGCTTTTCATGTTATAGAAGCGTGAAGGGAAAAAAATGCAGCTCTGACTGATTCAATGCAGGTGTTTGCTCCTTTGGTGGTGTATGGTTTAAAGAGAAAGTAGCACCAGCTTTATGAGAGATGTATGTTCGTGTCAGTTGGTGTGATTGGGTGTGAGTTACCGTCGAGTCGTCTGGCATGGTGGCCCTGTCTTTTTCAGGCAGCTACCGTTTAGTAGCGGAAACACTCCAAAATCCCCCCAGACCAATAACATTAAACAGTCGCACACACAATAATTTTAGTTTATTTTTCCAGCCCCACAAAACCATTGCAATGCTTCCAGAAGGGAAAAAATATTTTCAGCAGATGGAAAAGATGGTCATTTTAAGAGGGGGGTACATCGAATAAAACCAATAACATCAGCAGTTTGGCGATGTGTTGTTGACTGAACTTGTTCATTTTGCTGAATGTGATTCTCAGGTTGAAACTTAAGATAACATTTCTGGAGCAAAGGGAGAAAGTGGAAGAGGTCTGAACGAGAGAATGTTTTCCTGAGGATTTGTTTTTCCATTTCTGTTGTGTGTATTGAAAGGAAAAGGGTTATTGACCGAGACTTCAGTGAAATTGACATTTATTGTCATATTTATTTTATATGTATTTTGATCATTTTTATAATGAATGTGAATGCATATAGCTTATTTAATTGTTAGAAAGTCACATCAGCATCTATTCAGCATACATCCAGCAGTTGTACTGTTTAATTGTAGTTTTTATTCACCCGTCGAAGGTGGGATGTATTATAGGATCGTCTCGATCGGTCTGTAAACTTTCTCTTCTCTGGCCTATAACTCCTGAGCATGAAGGACAGCCTTTTTAAGTTCAAAGTTTTTGTGTGTCCATTGTGCCGTAAGACTAATCATGCTAACAGAGCTAACACTCGACGTCTGTAGTAAAACTCACCCAAGTGCTATCAGCTATTAGCTTCTCAATGACGTTGAGAATGACTGCTCGTAACTCGGGTAAGGCTACGTCAGAAAAAAATATCTCAGACTGGGGATGATGTAGCGAGGCTCATCGTAGTCCAAAAATCTTCGGAATCTGACATCCTCACCAACGGAAGAAAAAAAAACTTCCATACTGCATGAGGGAAGAGGAGGCTTTAGCTTTTTAGCTAGAGAGCTTGTATTTCATGCCAATAGCTTTTAGGAGTTATAGCCTTGTTTAGTTGATCTGACTGATTGTAGTATTTACTGAAAAATGCAGTATTTTTAGTATTCTTCCTACATAATAATACTACTTTGATGTCTGCAGGAAAGAGTTGTTCATGGCGAACATGTTCAAACGTTTAAATGGCGGCTCTGCTACTTCTTGTCCAAACTGTACAATACAGCAGCAACATGTGCTGCTTGTTGAATGTTAGAGATGCACAGGTTTGTGTGTGGTTCAGATAACATCTCTGGCATGGAGGCGCCTGCTGGGCAGTGATCTTCTGAGCTTTTCTCAAGGCTAAATACAGGAAACGAGTACTCGGAAGTAAGCCAGATTGACTCAGCTGAGTTTGCATTCGCAACAACTGCGGCATTGAGACTACTGCTCTCATGTGTGCAATTTGTTTGCTCAAGAGCTACTGCAGGAAACCTCCTAAAAATCCAGTGGCACTCCCATCCTCTCTGAGTTGAAATCAAAGAAATATCACTTAACCTGCCTTCATTTTGTTCTATTAATTTCTCCAATTCCCACCGACCAAAAGAATGTATAGAACTTTAAAAGAAAGAAGGATGAATGGGAAGCAGATTTTGTTTATTGTGCCTAAAAGCTAATTGGTACCAGACTTGTGTGTGGCTTCTGTAGCAGATGTTTGTAGATTTCTAGCTAGGTTTGAGAAAATTCAGCTAAACAGTTTGCAGTTTGACCAGGTGTTGCCATTATAGTTGTATAATTAATGTGATCCTATAAGTGCTTGCTGAATTTTTGTTTGTGTGTTTGCCAGATGACTGTCCCCTCATCTGCTTGAGGTGCAGTGAAAGTGGTAAATTCCTCAGACAGCTGGTGCCAGATCTTTGCATTCATTGTGTCTGTGTTTAAAGGAGAGTCAAAGTTGTGTCTGCTGTGCCACCACAGCAACAGGCCAAATTAAGCCAATTACCCTGGTATTAGATGTCAGGGCAAAATCTCTGTTTACGGCCATCAAAGAACAGCTGCTTCGTCAGATGAAGAGGAAACATTAGAATAGCTATGCAGCAGTCTTACAATTTCAACTGTCAAATATTTGACATTTTAACAGTCTGTATTATGACTTATTTAGTCTTCATCATGACAGCTTCTATATTCAACTTGGCCTGATTGGCCCATGTGTCAACCTAAGCTCTAATGATGTTAAATATCTGTTTAGCCTCTTAATTAGATGTACAGTTTGTAAGAGTGTCCCCATTCTAGCTTTTGATGAAGGACATTAGCAGCATAATTTTTACATAAATTAAATGCTATGGTTATAGTGAATGGGGAAATTATACATAATGTTTATTCTTTTAAAATTTTACCCATATATCCACAGCAATGAATGTCAATTTGTATACAAATCATCCACCTTGTACTTGCTTCACACACTAATATACTGAGATATGCAAGTTATTTTATCTGAAACATTAAAAAAAAGCTTTTGAAGGGATTATGTTAAACATTAAAAAGGAAATTATTCACTTCACCTGCTTACAGGTTATCTGACACATGAATACATACAACAAAAGATCAACTACTCAATTTTTTATTTTTTCCTCCATTTGGTTGCTCCCTCTTTCAGGGGTCACCACAATGAACTGAGTTGCATAAAGACTTGGATATTATTTTTTACGTCTGATGCCCTTTCTGAAACAACCACACACCACCGAGCTACCACAGCCCTCTGTGTGGAGCAGAGATCTAATCTAGGGCGTCCGGGGGAGCAGATGGTGGGGGTTAAGGGCCTTGCTCAAGGGCCCAGAGTGGGGCAAATGAGGGTTTGTTTGTTTATTTGTTTATTTATTAATTTCATTTCAATTAAAAAAATAAAATTTCAAGAAACACAAAAAATATAAAATACCTATAAAATGAAAGGCAGCAGAAGAAGAATAAATCTTCTAATTTTTGCCCCTTCTTAACAAAATCAATTCAAACAATTGTACAGTAATAGAATAATGCGGTTATAAGGTATTTAAACACTTACTGAGTCTGGCATTATTGTAGATGCGCAGTTTATGAGCAGAGTTTAACTGCACAAACTGCCACCAATGCGCGAGTTCTTCCTTTTTCCGATACTAAATTGTTTTTACTGTGATTAGCCAGAAATGTAACTTCACAGGAGACTTCAATTTATATTGGTCTACCAAAAAAATAGACCTTTTATTGAAACTATCACAAAATTACATTAAACATTTGTATCGATATTAGCTCTGATTTAATAACTACGTTGACAAGAATTCAAATTAAAACAAACAGACAATTTAAACTTAACTGTTGGCACATTACTTGACAGATTAAATGCTTATGAAAAATAAGAAATAGGAGGAAGAAGATGAAAGCTAAGTTAACTGAAATTAATTATTTGAAACAACCAGAGTGGCACCTTCCCATACGGTTCAGCTGGGCTTCTCACACGTTCAGGACACAATCAACGCCTCGTTACCTGTTGACGATATGTCTTGGAGATAAGAGTTGAGGTTTGTGGACATTAACGGACTGTGTTGTCCAGTTCACGCCCAGATGACCTCCGCGCGTGTGAGCTGATTCAGACGAGTAAGAAGAGCCGCTTCTCCCGGCAGGAACAGAGCCAGCTACTGGCTGCACTTTCAAAATAAAACTTCAGAAAACAAACTCTTTCAGAAATGAGTGTTGAGGCACAGCAAGGCTTTGCCGCGACTCTCAGCTGAGACGTGGGTCGAGTTGGCACAATGACCGGGCCGTCTCCAGCTTTTCCAGAGGAGAGAGCAGGTTGACAGTTCGTTCTCCTCGAAACACTAAAAAACAAATGTGACCAGCCACTCCAAATCCAGGAACAAGTCGGCACAGCTCTAACTGAGAAAAAATCAATAAACCTTCAACTTCTGAGAAATTAGTGAAAATCGTTTTTTTGCAAAATGTACCAGTTGAAGTTGTGAAGAAACCATCCCATGCTTTAAAAAACACTTTATAAGTGTTTAAACTGTTAAACTTTGTGTTAGAAATCCGTTTGTTTTCAGAGTAAAACCAAGCCGCAGTGATTTGCGTACTGGGGGCGGGGACCCTCTCAGCTGATTAACATGCGGGACTTGTTTGGCTGGTATCAGAGCTTTGTTACTGGCTTCGGCCAATAACGTGCAGCTTTGAAAGAAGCACATGGCTACTTAACATCTATAGATCGCCCAGTGGACACAACAAGGAACAAGGAAAGTAATAAAATAAAGCCGATCAAAGCGTCAGAGCTGTCAGCTGTTTTTCCGACCAACCCGAGAAAAAAAAAAAAGCTTTTACTGCGTGCGCAAGCAAATCGCAAGCAAATCAGTTTCCATCCATACATAATACAGCCATCCATACGTCCATCCATCCACTATCTTTATTTCATTAGACAAAGCAGACACGCGTAATCACCGCGCAATGCGCTCCAGCCACTTGGCTCCGTGTCTCCAGCCATGGTCTGTGTCCAGCAGCGCATCGCGCAATCACACGCGTTGGATTGGCTTAGGTTTTACAAATCGCAGCAAAGAAACTAACATTTAAAGCACGATAATGGTGCACCAATTATGCAGATTCAACTGGCCGTTTGAAAAGATAAAATGTACAGTTAAAATGGGATGGATCAGCTGTTCTCACGCAGCTGTCAGCTGGCTGTCATCATGATAAAAAAGCTGAATGGAGCAGCGTGTTTAATTAAAATAGCCTTGTTTTTCCCAGATAATTTTGCTCTAAAATGTTTTTGTTTATCTTTATGTAAGATTATCTTTAGAATTTATTTTTCATGTTAATATATATTTGGTGAAACAAGAAATCTTATCTTTCTTTCTTTAAAATACATTATTTGGATGGATAGATGGATGGATGGATGGATGGAAACCGACCAGCCCACAAAAGCTTAATAAAAAAGACTTACAACAAAGATAAGGCCTTTCTGCCCTGATGATCATGTCCAGCACCAACACCTTGACATCTAAAATAAGTCTGTGCAGGAGCTTGGTGTGTGTAAAGCCTTATTTTATTTTGTTTTCCCCCTGTCTAACATAGATGCAACATAAGCATCTCCTGAGTTTACTCAACATCTTCAGCTATTATACAAACTTTTCCAGTGTCATCAACTTTATAAAGTGCATTCCTGTCCTGTACCTTTAACACCATTTTTATTATACTTTTACTGCTGTTAATATCATAATTTTTACCATTGGTGTGTGATACTGTTCATTAAATTTTTAAACCTCTTTTATGTTGTGTGTGTGAAGCACCTTGATAACAGTTTATCTGTTTTTTTTTTTCATTCAAGCTTTATTTATACAGGCTAGCCTCGTTGAGCCACGGGGACTCATTTACAAGAGGGACCTGTCTCACTCACACCCAGGGTCAATTTTAGAGTTACCAATCAGCCTAACATGCATGTCTTTGGACTGTGGGAGGAAACCGGAGCACCCGGAGAAAACCCACGCATGCACGGAGAGAACATGCAAACTCCACCCAGAAAGGCCCCCAGACCGGGATTTGAACCGGGGACCCTTTTAACTGTGCTATATAAATAAAATTGACTTGACTTGACTAGTTGTGACCCTTGTTTTTTGGGGTGGGCTGTAACAAAACAATCAACATTATTAATGTGTAAAACATGTCACAATAACATAAAATACAATTCTTTGTATTAATGTTATTTTTTTAAAGATCAAAAGGAAGTTTGCCAGTAGGGGGTGTAGGAAAAAATAGATTTTTCAAAGACTCTGGATTCTTAGTCCTGGCGATTCAGAATCAATTCTAAATGCTCCAGAATCAATTTTTAAACATGTTTAATTTTACCCTGATGCATGCTCAATAATCCAGGTACAAAAATCTAAAAAAGCTAAGTCTGGTATTCAGCTCAGTCTTAACACCCTCTCACAGTGGATCAACCAGTTGGCTGATGACAGCCGAAACCAGCTGCTCACATGATCAAGGAGGACCATCAGCCTAACAATGGATCGTTAGCACCCTGATGGTTGTTTGCTATTCACAGAGGGCTGAGTGATACCAGCAATGACAGTATTATTGTCCCCCTCTTATAATGCTTGAGTTAAAGGTTACTACACTTTGGTAGGCTGAAGTCTGTTTTTGTCTGTATATTTTGAATTATTTGTATGTGATCAGTGTTGCCAGGTGTACGATAATTATCGTATTTGTACGATAATTTTGCCCTCTGTACGATGTACGATCAATAATCCCGAAAAAGGCCAAAAATACGATAATTTGACCATTCCCTGAAGGTGTAGTTGTGATCGGTTTCCATCAGCCTGTCGCAACTGTCTGTCGGAGTTTTTTTGTGAACCCTGAAGGCATCTTGAAATTCCAGCCAATCGTGCTTTTCTAAATGTGACCTAAGAGTGACGTATGTGCAGAACAACGACCATGATTGGCTGAATAGTCCGCTGCGCCCGCCCCATGCGTTAGAAAAAGCAGAGCAGCAGAGCCGTGTGACACCGGTTTGGAAGAAGTGATGAAAATGATAGAACATTTATATAAAGTTGAACGTTAAATGATAAGAAATAAAATATGACAGGAAAACTGGGACATTACTGATACAGGAAGACATTTACACAACAAAAAAGGTAGGATATACAAGAAAAGCAGGAAGAAACAGGAACTGACTCGCATTAGACGACACACAGAGCTTAATAAATATCTTAAAATAATTGGAAAACATGCAACAGGACTTTTTTGTGACATGTGCACCAGCAATTTCCCTGAAACGGTTCAACATGTCTTTATGGAATGTCCAGGGTATGAAACAAGAAGAAAGCATTTCCAAAAATAAATAAATAAAATGATTTTTAATTAGGGATGTTTTTTTAGTAGTGATATCAGTAAAGTTAAAGATCAAGTTATTATTTCCTTGAAAATACAAACTTAATAGACAGAATTTAGTTGAGTTATTAAATTAATTTGACAGAATTTGTTTTTTTTTTAAATAATCTCCGGTCCACATTTCAGCTCGGTGGTGGTTAACAGCCATGAACCAAAACAAGAAGTGGGGGGGGGGGGGCTCATTAGTTGCCACCAGACATTAATACGTATTATTGTCTATGGTTCCCACCAGTACTGACGCCACAAAACTGGGGGTGCCTGTTAGACGCTACTCAACAACAGAGTGACTATAGAGCATACTTGTTATTTTGTTTATGACGGGTGTACGATAATTTCTCTCAAAATACGATAATTTTAGGACTCTAGTACGATAATCCTACATTTCTCACCTGGCAACACTGTATGTGATGGACTGGAGACCTGTCCAGGTGTCCCACGCCTCTCGCACAGTGATGACTGGACATGGACACCAGTGACCCCCATGACTCTTAAAGGAAGAAGTGGTTAAAGATGATGGATGGATGAATTATTTGTTCCTATATTTTTATTTTATTGTTTTAGAGGAATCCAGGCAACTAAGCTAACCTAATACAGTACTGGTAATTCAAGTTACAGCATTTAATGCATTCCTGTATTATTTGTTTGTATTTTTGGTATGAATATCAAATGATTCAAAAACTTTGATAAAGTACAGAACCTACAATTATTGTTTTAAATAAATGTTCTATTTGTTTACATTGTTGTTAATGTTTTCAGTTTAAAATTATTGTTTTAAATAAATGTTCCATTTGTTTACATTGTTGTTATTCTCAGTTTAAAATTATTGTTTCAAATAAATGTTCCATTGGTTTACATTGTTGTTTAATATTCTCAGTTTAAAATTATTGTTTCAAATAAATGTTCCATTGGTTTACATTGTTGTTTAATATTCTCAGTTTAAAATTATTGTTTCAAATAAATGTTCCATTGGTTTACATTGTTGTTTAATATTCTCAGTTTAAAATTATTGTTTTAAATAAATGCTCCATTTGTTTACATTGTTGTTTATTCTTTTCAGCTTGTCAGTTACAAAGCTGAAACTAAATTTATGACAATTTTAATAGAAAAATCATTTTTGAATCAAAAATTGTTTCTGAATCGAAAAATTGATTTTGAATCGAATCGTGATACCAAAAATCGGAATCAAATCAATTCTCCAGACACTGAGAGATTCATACCCCTATTTGCCAGCAAAGCTGAAATTCTGCACACCTTCCTAGGCAGAGTCTGTGTTGACAGTCAGTTCTGGGGGTTGGGTTAACGCAAATTAATGTAAATGACCAGCAATTGTTAACACCCCCAGGTAATGCTTCTGGAATGGGGACATTCTTCTAAAGCTTTGAGGCCTGTTTTCTCCCTAATCTTATTTGCAGATTGCCAACATTGAAATGGCTGTATCTTCTTCATTTTTTTTTTGAGCGACATGTGTTTGGCATCATCGGATAGCTTAGAACCCACACTTTCAGATTCTGTAAATAACTCAA
>JBBPBX010028222.1:0-15460 GCA_038048925.1 Garcialebias charrua
CACGGCACAATAGTGCCAAAAGGGCCACATCATCTGCAAAGTGCAGAGATAGAATCCTGAGGCCACCAATCTTGACTCCCTCCGTCCCTTGGCTACACCGAAAAACTCTGTCCATGAAAGTTATGAACAGAATCTGACAACAGGCTGCCATGGAGGAGTCCAACTCCCACCCTGAAGGGGTCTGACTTACTGCCGGTAATGTGAGCTTCTCGTGCCGCTTGTAAAGGTAGCACGGTGGCACAACTGGTAGAGCTGCTGCCTCTCAGCGAGCAGGTCTCCCCGGTTCAAATCCCAGTCCGGGGGCTTTTTTGGGTGGAGTTTGCATGTTCTATCCGTGCATGCGTGGGTTTTCTCCGGGTGCTCCGGTTTCCTCCCACAGTCCAAAAACATGCATGTTAGGCTGATTGGTAACTCTAAATTGACCCTGGGTGTGAGTGAGACAGGTCCCTCTTGTAAATGAGTCCCCGCGGCTCAACGAGGCTAGCCTGTATAAATAAAGGTTGAATAAAAAAAGGGACTGAACAGCTTGTAGCAATGGGCCCCCAATCCCATACTTGTGGAGCACCCCGTCTGTGTACCCCGAGGAGCATGGTTGAATGCCTTCTTCCAAGCCCACAAAACACATGTAGACTAGATGGGAAGACTCCCATGAACTCTCGAGGACCCTAGTGAGGTAAAGAGCTGGTCCAGTGTTCCACAGTCTAAACGGAAACTGCATTGTTCCTCCTGTATCTGAGGTTCAACCAACTTCAATTCTGGAGTTGCCCCTGGTGAGAGGCGCCAAGCAGGAGTGGGCATACTTGTTGCCCCCCCATCTTGGTGCCTGTACATTGGGGTTCACCCCGGTGAACGAGAGGGTAGCTTCCTTCCACCTACGTGTGGAGGGACGGGTCCTAACTGTTGTTTGTGCCTATGCGCCAAACGGCAGCTCAGATTACCCACCCTTTTTGGAGTCCTTGGAGGGGGTATTGGAGAGTGCGCCTCCTAGGGACTCTCTTGTTCTACTGGGAGACTTCAATGCTCAAGTGGGCAATGATAGTGAGACCTGAAGGGTGTGGTTGGGAGGAACGCTCCCCCTGATCTGAACCTGAGTGGTGTTCTGTTATTGGACTTCTGTGCTTGTCATGGATTGTCCATAACGAACACCATGTTCAAGCATAAGGGTGTCCATATGTGCTCTTGGCACCAGGACACCTTAGGTCGCAGTTCGATGATCGACTTTGTTGTTGTCTCATCTGATCTGCGGCCGCATGTCTTGGACACTCGGGTGAAAAGAGGGGCGGAGCTGTCAACTGACCACTACCTGGTGGTGAGTTGGCTCGATGGTGGGGGAGGATGCCGGTCAGACCTGGCAGACCCAAACGTATTGTGAGGGTCTGCTGGGAACGTCTGGCAGAGTCTCCCGTAAGACGGAGCTTTAACTTCCACCTCCGGGAGAGCTTTGAACACGTTCCGAGGGAGGCGGGGGACATTGAGTCCGAGTGGGCCATGTTCCGCGCCTCTATTGTCGAGGCAGCTTATCGGAGCTGTGGCCGCAAGGTTGTTGGTGCCTGTCGTGGCGGCAACCCTCGAACCCGGTGGTGGACACCGGCGGTGAGGGATGCTGTCAGGCTGAAGAAGGAGTCCTATTGGGCCTTTTTGGCCTGTGGGACCCCGGAAGCAGCTGATGGGTACCGGCAGTCCAAACGGCATGCAGCTCGGGTGGTTGCTGAGGCAAAAACTCGGGCATGGGAGGAGTTCGGAGAGGCCATGGAGAATGACTTCCGTATGGCTTCGAGGCGATTCTGGTCCACCATCCGGCGTCTTGGGGGGGAAAGCGGTACGCCACCAACACTATTTATAGTGGGGGTGGCGTGCTGCTGACTTCAACTCGGGATGTTGTGAATCGGTGGGCAGAGTACTTCGAAGACCTCCTCAATCCTACTGGCACGTCTTCCACTGAGGAAGCGGAGCCTGGGGACTTTGGGTCGGGCTCTCCAATCTCTGGTGCTGAGGTCACCGAGGTGGTTAAAAAGCTCCGCGGTGGCAGGGCTCCAGGGGTGGATGAGATTCGCCCGGAGTTCCTTAGGGCTCTGGATGTTGTGGGGTTGTGTTGGCTTACGCGACTCTGCAATATTGCGTGGACATCGGGGGCAGTTCCCTTGGATTGGCAGACTGGGGTGGTGGTTCCCCTATTCAAAAAGGGGGACCGTAGGGTGTGTTCCAACTATAGGGGGATCACACTCTTAAGCCTCCCTGGTAAGGTCTATTCAGGGGTTCTGGGGCCTCATGTATCAACGGTGCGTACGCACAAAAACCTTGCGTACGCCATTTTCCACGCAAAACTCCGTATGTATAAAAACAGAACTGAACGTGGAAATGTGCGCAGCTCCACGGCAACTCCAAGGCTGGCGTACGCACGTTTCTGTGGTTTTTGTTCCTTTGGCGACACTTATAGGTGATTCTGGAAACTGTTCATGATGGGAAAATAATTATTATTCCCACCCAAACACACATGATTAACAATTATTACATCCACATGGACGCAATCAGAATATAACCTGCAAAAAATATAAAAAACAGAAAGACTGAATAGTTCTGCACAGCTTAAATTCTTGTTTTTTGTTCATTTTTAGCTGTTTTAGCAGTTGAAGAACGTGATGCATGATGGGACAAGACGACATTCCTCTGTTGCAGGGTATATTTAAATGAAAACAACGTTTTTCTTTTTTTTAATTCATTCCAGATTTAAAGAACACAAGAAAACTATTTTAAAAAAAACCACAAGAAATCCTCTTTTTCCTTCATTTCATGTATTGTTTCATTTCATGTTGTTCTTTCTAAATAGTTTTCTTGTGTTCTTTAAATCTGGAATGAATAAAAAAAAAAAGAACGTTGTACCATGCGGGAATCGAACTCATGAGGTTTGGGACGAAAGGCGAACACGCTACCCACTGACCTATTTAGGCATGTTAGAATAGCTTGGTCAACTTCTCATTTAAAAGTGGACGGTTTGTTGTGCGCTGAGCGTGCCAAACAAAACCTTTTTCTGTGCCTCTCTACGTCACTCAGAAGTGTCTCCAGTTCACAGTCCGTGAAGTTCCTCTTTTTTCCACGTTTCGACATGATTTGCAATAGAGCAAAGACGACATTCCTAACGTGCAGGGCATATTTAAATGAATTTGCATATTTATATGGAGGCGTGTCAAAGGCGGAGTCGGCCACTCTCTCATGTGCGCTCAATTCCACGTTGATTGTGATGTACAAAAGCAATGTGCGTGGATTCCGGCGTACGCACAGTTTGATACATCTGGATTTTTTTGTGCGTACGCAGTTTTCTGGATTTGACCGTACGTCACTTTTCAGTAAGAAATCCACGCAAGTCTTTGTACATGAGGCCCCTGGAGAGGAGGGTCCGTCGGATAGTCGAACCTCGGATTCAGGAGGAGCAGTGTGGTTTTCGTCCTGGTCGTGGAACACTGGACCAGCTCTACACCCTCAGCAGGGTCCTGGAGGGTACGTGGGAGTTTGCCCAACCAGTTTACATGTGCTTTGTGGACTTGGAGAAGGCATTCGACCGCGTCCCTCGAGGGGCCCTGTGGGGGGTACTCCGGGAGTATGGGGTACCAGGCCCTTTGATACGGGCTGTTAGGTCCCTGTACGACCGGTGTCAGAGCTTGGTCCCCATTGCCGACAGTAAGTCAGGCTCGTTTCCAGTGAGAGTTGGACTCTGCCAAGGTTGCCCTTTGTCATCGATTCTGTTCATAACTTTTATGGACAGAATTTCTAGGCACAGCCAAGGTGTTGAGGGGATCTGTTTTGGTGGCTTTAGGATTGCTTCTCTGTTTTTTGCAGATGATATGGTCCTATTGGCTTTATCGGTTCGTGATCTACAGCTTTCACTGGAGCGGTTTGCAGCCGAGTATGACATGGCCGGGATGAGGATCAGCTCTTCCAATTTCGAGGTCATGGTCTTGAGCCGGAAAAGGGTAGAATGCCCTCTCCGGGTCGGGGAGGAGGTCCTGCCCCAACTGGAGGAGTTTCAAGTATCTCGGGGTCTTGTTCACGAATGAGGGAAAACTGGAGCGTGAGATCGATAGACGGATAGGTGCAGCATCCGCAGTGAAGCGGGCGCTGTACCGATCTGTCGTGGTGAAGAGAGAGCTGAGTCAAAACTCTCAATTTACCGGTCGATCTACATTCCCACCCTCATCTATGGTCATGAGCTTTGGGTTGTGACCGAAAGAACAAGATCTCGGATACAAGCGGCTGAAATGAGTTTTCTCCGCAGGGTGTCTGGGCTCTCCCTTAGAGATAAGGTGAGAAGCTCGGTCATCCGGGAGGGACTCAGAGTAGAGCCGCTGCTTCTCCACATCAAGAGGAGCCAGTTGAGGTGGCTTGGGCATCTGGTTAGGATGCCTCCTGGATGCCTCCCTGGTGAGGTGTTCCGGGCATGTCCCACCGGGAAGAGACCCAGAGGAAGACCCAGGACACGCTGGAGGGACTATGTTTCTCGGCTGGCCTGGGAACGCCTTGGGATTCCCCCGGAGGAGCTGGCCCAAGTGGCTGGGGAGAGGGAAGTCTGGGCCTCCTTACTTAGGCTGCTACCCTTGCGACCCGACCCCAGATAAGTGAAAGAAAATAGATGGATGGATGGATGGATGGATGGATGGATGGATGGGTGTTACAAATACAAAACCCTGATCAGCATTAGCTTTGTCACCTACATAAATGTCTGAGCTGTTGATCCTGGACGCCCTGGGGACATGAAAGAAAGAGAAGAAAACTTTTATGGGCTTTAAATTAAAATGCAGTTGGTGGATCGAACTGACCATTTGAACTAAATTTCTTTAATGGGCTGAGAAAAGCTACAATTATTCTAAATAATAGCTATGCTGGTGTTGTCCACTTTGCTCACTGTTTACCATTCTGGATCGTTTTCTTCACTTGGTCAAAGCTGAAAGTGTATAATCTTTCCTTTTTATTGTTTCTTCTTGTTTTCAGGGTTGATTGCTTCCGTTGTGTCTGTCGGGAGTGAAAAAGAAGAACCGGAGGAAATGTGTCCAGTGTTGACTTGGGGGACAGGGTTCATTGCTCCTCAACAACTAATACCCTCCATTGCTGGACTCCTGTCTTCAACCCCCCCAGCATGCATCTCTTCTTTTACAATGACTGACCCCCATCTGCCATGCGCCGAACAGAAACCGTCGAACAACAACTCCTCAACGTCCAGATGCCCTTCAGCTTTGTCCTCTGCTCTCCGGCTCCCTGAAAGTTTGATTTGGGGTGTGGGAGTGGGGTTTCAACACTGCTCCTCCTTCCTGTGGTCTCTTTCCAACCCCCCACAATTTTCTGTGACACCAACCCTCTTGTCCTTTGAATCCACACTTGTGACATAAACACTGCACTGAAAATACAGTATGTAAAGTTTTAGGTAAAATCTATAATTATCATTACTATATTATTATTATTGTTATTATTGTTACACATTTGCAATTGTATATGTAATTTGTATAATTCAGAAATATTGATGCCAGTGGTTTTTAGAGTTGAAGGAAATCTGTTTGTTTTATCTTTTTAAGGAAGCATGTTTTATCTCCCATATTAACAGTGGCTGCTTTTTTATCGTGGCTATTATGTGGAAAAGGATATTTAAAGTTTTGTAATTTGCTTCTTGTTTGTGAGCTATAATACTGCACCCATGGACAACATGTTTTTGTTAGTTTTAGGCTTTTACGCTTTAACTTTTTCCCTTCTTTTGTTGTCTGTTCTGGCAGGAGTGTGTTTGACGGCTGTTATTTGAGAATTTAAACAGTGTAAATGTGTGTGTGGCAGAGACGCAGCGTCCACTGCGGGTCCAGTCAGAGGAACCTGCTGTTGTTTCCTAGTTGCTCTGTTAGTGGCAGGAGAGAGCGAATGCTGAACTCAGCAGCAGAGAAACTGATCAGGAAGCACAGAACAGGTTTGGTATCAGGACTTTTAGTTTGCCATCGTGCACAACACTCATCTCTCACACTTTGACACCATGATTCATGTTGTGCAGCCTCATAAAGCAGCAAAACATTAAACAAACAGCATACTGTTTTTTCTTTAAGACGTCTAAGAATCACCCATTTTTAAAGAAAATATCACAGCAGTGCAGCATCTTTTTGTGTTTACTGGTAGATTTGCTTTAATTAGTATAAAGTTAACTGTTGAAATCTACATATAAACAGGTACACTCCGTCCTCTGTCAGGTTCTACTTTTATTTTGACACAAAGAAGACAAACCGCACATTTGCTCTGTTGCTGTCAAGCTGCTTAAAGCACATTAAAGTGGCACATTAGAAACTTTAGTTGTAAATGGAAAAGGTGAAAATGCACGTAAAAATGAACAGAACCACAAAGTAAACATGAAACTTGAATGTGTCTGCTTTTAAAGACAAAAAAAAGAAAGAAAAAAACTTGCTTGAAATTTTCCTACAAATATTAATTGTTTTGCTCATGAATCAACTGTTTCTTCCTTTAATGTTGTTCCTCACAGAGCTGTGACTTTTAGATTAGTTGGTTTTTAAAAAAAACTCGAAAATGAAAGATAATTTCCAAAAATATGAATCTTCCATTGCAGACTCTGACTTCTGAGTGTTTGAAGGCAATAGACCATGGAGCCACCCTTGATGGTACCCTTGGCACCGTCACCCACATTTTCCTTTAATATTTTTGCCGGACACTTCTGTGTTGAAAATGTCAGATTTGCACCAGTTTTTCAGTCATTGTGTATCATCAGAGTTGGTTTAGACCTGGACATTTGCCTCACATTGCCTCTACAACTCCCACAAGGAAAGTTGAGAACGTCTCAAAAGTCCCAAGACTCTGGAGACAAATTTCTCTCAGACGAGTGAGACACAAGCCTTAAAATTGAGTTAACAGTTTTTACAATTTCTACTGTTTTCACAGTCAAAACATTTACACAAGACAAACTCGTTTATTCCCTCCAAATCAGTTAAGAGAAATTAAGCACAATGACTTTAAATATTAAGTCTTGTTTATTTTGTTGGGGACTGCCATGCTAATGCGTGGCAGGCACCTAATTTGTTGGGGACTGCCATGCTAATGCGTGGCAGGCACCTATTGTTCTACACCTCTGAAGTGTGTCTACATTTCTATCTCTGTTAATGTGGCCCGAGCCACAATGTCTACCCCCACAAAACTTATATCAAAATGACTGGCTCGGCCCCGTGATGTGTGCTATTACTTTTATTGGCATTTCGAGTTTACCATGGCGAGGTAATTTGCGAACAAAGACGCAAATTGCAATATTTCACCAACCCCAGGAACTAGTTGGTGACTGCCCACTTATTTTTCTATACCTGAAAAGCGTATCTTTTTCAACTTAAATGCGGCCCGAACTGCAGCATGGACCCCCACAAAAGTTGTATCAAAACGACCAGCCCAGCAATTACTTTTATTGGCATTCGCCATTACCATGGCAACATATTTTGCTAACAAAGATGCCAAATTTCCCATAGGGAATGAATAGAAGAAAACTCTTCACAAAAACTGAGTAACGTATGGAACCATTTTGGTTCAAGATGCAAGGAAGGCAACTATTATTACAAATTCATCCATCCATCCATCCCTTTTCTTCCGCTTATCCGGGGTCGGGTCGCGGGGGTAGCAGCCTAAGTAGGGAGGCCCAGACTTCCCTCTCCCCAGCCACTTGGAGCAGCTCCTCTGGGGGAATCCCAAGGCGTTCCCAGGCCAGCCGAGAAACATAGTCCCTCCAGCGTGTCCTGGGTCTTCCTCTGGGTCTCCTCCCGGTGGGACATGCCCGGAACACCTCACCAGGGAGGCGTCCAGGAGGCATCCTAACCAGATGCCCGAGCCACCTCAACTGGCTCCTCTCGATGTGGAGAAGCAGCGGCTCTACTCCGAGTCCCTCCCGGATGACTGAGCTTCTCACCCTATCTCTAAGGGAGAGTCCAGACACCCTGCGGAGAAAACTCATTTCAGCCGCTTGTATCCGAGATCTCGTTCTTTCGGTCATAACCCAGAGCTCATGACCATAGATGAGGGTAGGAACGTAGATCGATCGGTAAATTGAGAGCTTTGCCTTTTGACTCAGCTCTCTCTTCACCACGACAGACCGGTACAGCGCCCGCTTCACTGCGGACGCTGCACCTATCCGCCTATCGATCTCACGCTCCAGTTTTCCCTCATTCGTGAACAAGACCCCGAGATACTTAAACTCCTCCACTTGGGGCAGGACCTCCTCCCCGACCTGGAGAAGGCATGCTACCCTTTTCCGGCTCAAGACCATGGCCTCGGATTTGGAGGAACTGATCCTCATCCCGGCCGCATCACATTCAGCTGCAAACCGCTCCAGCGAAAGCTGTAGATCACGAACTGATGAAGCCAATAGGACCACATCATCTGCAAAAAACAGAGAAGAGATTCTAAGGCCACCAAAACGGATCCTCTCAACACCTTGGCTGCGCCTAGAAATTCTGTCCATAAAAGTTATGAACAGAATCGGTGACAAAGGGCAACCTTGGCGGAGTCCAACTCTCACCGGAAACGAGCCTGACTTACTGCCAGCGATGCGGACCAAGCTCTGACACCGGTCGTACAGGGACCTAACAGCCCATATCAAAGGGCCTGGTACCCCATACTCCCGGAGTACCCCCCACAGAACCCCCCGAGGGACGCGGTCGAATGCCTTTTCCAAGTCCACAAAGCACATGTAAACTGGTTGGGCAAACTCCCACGCACCCTCCAGGACCCTGTTGAGGGTGTAGAGCTGGTCTAGTGTTCCACGACCAGGACGAAAACCACACTGCTCCTCCTGAATCCGAGGTTCGACTATCCGACGGACCCTCCTCTCCAGAACCCCTGAATAGACCTTACCAGGGAGGCTTAAGAGTGTGATCCCCCTATAGTTGGAACACACCCTACGGTCCCCCTTTTTGAATAGGGGAACCACCACCCCAGTCTGCCAATCCAAGGGAACTGCCCCCGATGTCCACGCGATATTGCAGAGTCGCGTAAGCCAACACAACCCCACAACATCCAGAGCCCTAAGGAACTCAGGACGAATCTCATCCACCCCCGGAGCCCTGCCACCGCGGAGCTTTTTAACCACCTCGGCGACCTCAGCACCAGAGATTGGAGAGCCCGACCCAAAGTCCCCAGGCTCCGCTTCCTCAGTGGAAGACGTGCCAGTAGGATTGAGGAGGTCTTCGAAGTATTCCGCCCACCGACTCACAACATCCCGAGTTGAGGTCAACAGCACGCCATCCCCACCATAAATGGTGTTGGTCGCGTACCGCTTTCCCCCCCTGAGACGCCGGATGGTGGACCAGAATCGCCTCGAAGCCGTACGGAAGTCATTCTCCATGGCCTCTCCGAACTCCTCCCACGCCCGAGTTTTTGCCTCAGCAACCACCCGAGCCGCATGCCGCTTGGACTGCCGGTACCTATCTGCTGCTTCCGGGGTCCCACAGGCCAAAAAGGCCCAATAGGACTCCTTCTTCAGCTTGACAGCATCCCTCACCGCTGGCGTCCACCACCGGGTTCGAGGATTGCCACCACGACAGGCACCAACAACCTTGCGGCCACAACTCCGATAAGCTGCCTCGACAATAGAGGCGCGGAACATGGCCCACTCGGGCTCAATGTCCCCCGCCTCCCTCGGAACGTGTTCAAAGCTCTCCCGGAGGTGGGAGTTAAAGCTCCGTCTTACGGGAGACTCTGCCAGACGTTCCCAGCAGACCCTCACAATACGTTTGGGTCTGCCAGGTCTGACCGGCATCCTCCCCCACCATCGGAGCCAACTCACCACCAGGTAGTGGTCAGTTGACAGCTCCGCCCCTCTCTTCACCCGAGTGTCCAGGACATGCGGCCGCAGATCAGATGAGACGACAACAAAGTCGATCATCGAACTACGACCTAGGGTGTCCTGGTGCCAAGAGCACATATGGACACCCTTATGCCTGAACATGGTGTTCGTTATGGACAATCCATGACGAGCACAGAAGTCCAACAACAGAACACCACTCGGGTTCAGATCAGGGGGGCCGTTCCTCCCAACCACACCCCTCCAGGTCTCACTGTCATTGCCCACGTGAGCGTTGAAGTCCCCCAGCAGAACAAGGGAGTCCCCAGGAGGCGCACCCTCCAATACCCCCTCCAAGGACTCCAAAAAGGGTGGGTAATCTGCGCTGCCGTTTGGCGCATAGGCACAAACAACAGTCAGAGCCCGTCCCCCCACACGTAGGCGAAGGGAGGCTACCCTCTCGTTCACCGGGGTGAACCCCAACGTACAGGCACCAAGATGGGGGGCAACAAGTATGCCCACTCCTGCTCGGCGCCTCTCACCAGGGGCAACTCCAGAGTGGAAGAGTGTCCAACCCCTCTCAAGGAAACTGGTTCCAGAGCCAGAGCCATGCGTTGAGGTGAGTCCGACTATTTCTAGCCGGAACCTCTCAACCTCACACACTAGCTCAGGCTCCTTCCCCACCAGAGAGGTGACATTCCATGTCCCAATGGCCAGCTTCTGTAGCCGAGGATCAGACCGCCAGGGTCCCCGCCCTCGGCCACCACCCATTCCACAATGCACCCGACCCCTTTGGCCCCTCTCACAGGTGGTGAGCCCATGGGAAGGGGGACCCACGTCTCCTCTTCGGGCTGTGCCCGGCCGAGCTCCATGGGTAAAAGCCCGGCCACCAGGCGCTCGCCAACGTGCCCCTCCTCCGGGCCTGGCTCCAGAGTGGGGCCCCGGTGACCCGCGTCCGGGCGAGGGAACATTGTTTCCATTAATTGAACTCATCATAAGGGGTCTTTGGGCTGCGCTTTGTCTGGTCCCTCACCTAGGACCTGTCTGCCTTGGGTGACCCTACTAGGGGCATGAAGCCCCTGACAGCATAGCTCCTAGGATCATTGGGACACTCAAACCCCTCCACCACGGTAAGGTGGCAGCCCAGGGAGGGGATTATTACAAATTATCACCTATTATTATTAATTAGTAATAATAATAATTAACTTAATTATTAATGTTAATGATTATCTATTTTAATATTAATATTATTAATAATTCAAAAACGTGTTCAATACAGAAACAACTGGACTTTATTTGTAACAGAAGACGTTTCGTCCTTCATCCAAAGAGCTTTCTCAGTTCTAAGAGTAGACTGAGAGTAAAGTTATAAATGCTGAGCTGACACACACACACATACCTATGTGCTTCTGCTTTGGTCACGTAGATGGACAGGCCCGTGTGCAGAGCGGGGGTCTGTTCGGGGCGACACGACGTGCTTACGCACCTGCTCAAGCGCCTCAGATGATGAACGCGGCTGCTCGAAGACAGATTGGTAGTGTGCACCAAACAGGCCCTCACGTGAAATTGGCCCCTCCAAAAGTTCTTTCTTAACATCGCCGGGGATGGTCGGCGATAACTTGAGCCACAACTGTCTCTAGCACTGTTGACCAGGCCGAGATGCGAGCTGCACATGTTGCCAACACCGGGCACAAGTTAGTGATAGTATCTGCTACGTCTCCGACCATGGCCGACCTGAGATGCGCACTGGTGGATCTTGTTCTGCATTTTCGCGGAAAGCTGGACCCTCGTGATGGGCACGAATGTTGACACCAGCGTCCTCAGTTTGAGTGGCTCGTTGGCTGCGCTCTGCAGGAGGGATGACACGTCTGCGACACTGGGCCAGACTGGTTCCACTTGTCCGCCATGTCTGGGCGCGAACCTTCCCTCCAGAAGCTAGGACGCGGCCTCTGTGGTGCCTTCAGGGACCTTTAGTCTGCACACGTCCGCAGCCCACCTTATGATCCCGGGGAAGACGTGGAGGAGGGTGGAGTGGTTGCCTTACGGGCCCGGGATGTCGGCCGGGGGCGGAGGCGAGTCCACAGCCACTGGTGATGGTGCCTGGCTGCTGGCGGCTTCAGAGCGTGTGGAGGGCGTCGGTTCCAGTCCTCCAGACGTGCGGGCTGGACCGCGTGCGTCTGCCGTTTCGGCTCCCTCGATGGAAGACAGAGCCGGCCCCGCGCTTTCCAGAGGACAAGGCGGGACGCGACTGCTAGCTCTCTCCTGGGGACGGAGGAAGGGCGAGGCCGGTTCTGAACCTCCAGAGGAGGAAGGTCCACTAGCTGTCTCCGATGACGTTAGCAAGGCTAGCTCCCGTAGCCACGTGCAGTCCGCTACGTCCTCCCTCGGCCGATACTCTATGTCCCCGCAGGAGAAGAGTTCGAGCCAGCGCCGCTTTTCTTCCTCTGTCAGGCGAAGACATGCTGGGCAGGAAGAATGAGGCCCCACAGCTTATTGAGCGTGGGAGGCTCCGAGGCATCCCTCGCAAAGAGGGTGCAGGCCAGACACCAGGATGAAGCCCAAGTCGCAACCTGGGCAGCTCTTGAAGGTTTGTCTCGTAAACACCGTTGTTAGAAGATTGTTCGTTGGCATTGAAGAAAAAGTGGGAGCAGAACCACGGTCCAAGGGCGCTATTATAGTGGACCGGGGCGGGGCCCACAGCAGGTGGGCATGGACTAGAAGTCTTCAGTGTTGGCGCGAAGCGCAAGGAATAAACCCAATAGGTGTAGCTTTAAAGGGCGGAGCTTACACAAAATAGAACTGATCTTTGTGGGGGTCCCACTCTCCATCAGCTCCTCTGTACTTCGCTCATCCACCGTTGGCTGCCTTGTAGTTTTGTCTCTGCTTGGTCTGACCAAGAGGTTCAGAGAGACCCGGCAGTCGGTTCAGTGAACAGTCCTCAGGTTTCTATTGATTTTCACTATTTATTTATTTATTTATTCTAGTGGATGTTTTTATTCTGCTTCTATTTTGTTCTCCTCTTGTTCAACTCGTGCACTTGTGTGAGGACTGCCTGTCGTTGTTCGAAGGGAAAATGTGCTCCATGGAAGAGGTTTTAAAGGGATAGTCCCACTAATTTGTATTCTTGACTTCACATTGTTCCCATTCTTCATCCAGTGAAGACTTTAACTTGTGCTTCAACATGTTTTAATAAATCAAAGGTGTCCATGTGAACATGAGGCCAACCCCTCTAAATAAGTGAAGAAATAGCAGCATGTACAGTACACAGGTGTTTCTCTGCTCTTCTTAGTGTGTTTAACGTTGAAAATCAGTAGAAAAGACTCACATGTTTAAAATGAGGGAGTTCACAGTATTACACATCTGCTACTAGCAGTGTAGCTGACATCTTCTCTGCATGACAGTCTACAGGACACTGGTTTTTCACTGGTTTTTCACTGGTTTCTCATTTTCTACTGGATGCTGGTAAACTCCACCTTTCTCTATGTTCTCAGCTGTTTAAGTGCATACAACTATATTTGCCTACAGATTATATGATGAAGATGATTGTGATGGTAAGGAGGATTATATTCCAGACTGTGGCACTAAGGATGATTATGATGATGAAGTTTGCATGCTCTCCTCTGGGTTCTTGGTATTGTCAGTGCAGCTGTTGTGTGTTGGAGAGGAGGATGTCCAGCAGGGGGCGGAGTCACACAAACAGATTTTTGACAGCCTGATTCTTTTAATGATCCTTTCTGACTGATCAGCTGGAGCAGGGGTCCCCAAACTTTTTCCTGTGAGGGCCACATAACTTTTCCCTTCTCTGGTGGGGGGCCGGAGTCAGTTTGTAACAGGAAAAAGTGTGATGATTGCAGGAGTGCCTAAATGTAAAAATGTATTGTTTTCCAGAAAGCACAATCAAATAACCCTCTCTGGGTTCTTCACAGCACAAAAGTCAGGAGATAAATAATAACACTATTAATAAAATAAATAATAACACTATTAATAAAATAAATAATAACACTATTAATAAAATAAATAATAACCAAATAACCCTCTCTAACAAAAGTGCAAATGTATTCTGCTGAGCTAACAGTCCACTTTTTAGCTTTGAGAGTTTGTCTGCTCGCATTTGGCCTTGCAAGCTATCATACTTGTCTTTGTGACGGGATTCATAGTGTCGCCGCAGATTGTATTCTTTGAATACCGCCACCGCCTCTTGACAGATGACACAGACAGCCTTTTCTTTGCATTGAACAAAAAAATAATCCTTTGTCCACTGCAGCTTAAATGCCCTGCATTCTGAATCAAATTTCTCTTACCTAATCTTTTTGCCATTATTCCGTTCTGTCTTTGACAGGGACGGGTTTAGGATTTTTTTCTGGGGGTTGCCAGATAGGGGCACAGACCGCAGAAGGGTGGAACACAATAAATCAAATGTGGAACAATAGTTCAAAATAGTTCATAACTAAGGAACATTTTATTGCAAAAGTCCAACTTTATTATCAGATACAAATACACACATGAAAAAAAATATAAATGCTCTATGGTATTGTTCTGGGGGCCGGACCAAATGTGGAGGCGGGCCGCATCCGGCCCGCGGGCCGTAGTTTGGGGACCACTGAGCTGGAGCCTCCATGTTCTCTCTGAACTTCTGCATCTTCTTTCTCCTGCAGAGACTCAGCTGCTCTGACAACACTGAGCTGCTTTCTCCTCACTCTTCTTCCTGCTCCCTCCGTTTCCAACCTTCTTCCATCATTTCTCTGCAGTCGCCTCTTTCTACTTTCATTTGGTCTTTTTGTCACTTTGGGTTTGTTCTGTGAAATAATCTTAATCCTCTAGTTGTCTGGTTCTTCACATTATTGCTCTGTTCTCTTACGTGCTCCACGTGTTTCTCTGACTTTAACAAATGTGTTCAGGTGTTCTCAATAAAAGGACAATTTCAATAGAAACTCCAGTGTCAACGTGTTTATATTATATATTAAATTATCATAAAACTTTGATACTCAGAGTTCAAAATCATTTAACTTCAAGACCTAAGAGAGAATTATTAATAAAGAAAACAATAAAGAAAAGTTTCACTGGAGATAAACTGTTTTATTGATGTACACATAACAAATATGTTTTCTCAATTTCTTGCAGTTTCGTAAAACTATTTGTATTTTTGAAATAAATTAAAAACCAACAATTGATTCTGTATCATTTTTTCTCTCCTAGATTAAATTGATCAGAAAACAAAACATGTCTTCATCAGGTATTTTAGTCAAAGTAATAAAATCTAATTTCTCTTTAACCTTCAGTTTAGTTTTTCAACATTCTTGTTAGACATTGAATAAAAACTCAGTTAAAAATAAATCTGTCATTGTGTGTAAAAACAGTTATTTAGACGTTACGATGATCTCAGTTTGACAGATTTTAATTTCAGATGTTTTGGCGTCTCCAGCTGGACAAACAGCAAAATAAGGGAAGAGTTTCTCAGTGAAAGTGTCTCTGTGAGTGAAGATGTGACTCGTGTCTTCAGAGTCGTAGAAGGACACCTCCCCCCTGTCATAGTCCAGCTGGACCCTGATCCTCTGGAGACTCTTCTTCACTACGAGAGTTTTAACAACACCATTACTGTATCTTCCACCTTCATACAATAAACACCAGATTCCATATTCTGGTGAAGCAAATATCTTTCCCTTCCTG
>JBBPBX010028222.1:16570-36723 GCA_038048925.1 Garcialebias charrua
GTGCTTATTGGAAATGGGAGAGCAGATGCTCCTCATTGGTGGGATCCAGCGTGGCATGGACTATTTCCTGCTACGCCCTTTATTCCAATAGGCGGAGCCAAAGGGCGGAGCTAACTACGACACTAGAACGTTGGTTACGTACCGTAACCCCAGATTCTATGAGTAGTTAGCGGAGCCCTTTGGCTATTGGGCCACGCTGTTTCCAAATGGCTGAATGAATTAGCTATATTTGGAGATAGATTCACCCCGGTCGAGGGATTTTATCGACCCGAGGGGTGGGCCCATCCGGTAGGTGGGCGTGGACTAAAAGGTTTTCAGTAGGCGCTGACGCGCGGGGGGAGACTTCCAATAGGCGGAGCCAAAGGGCTCCGCTAACTACTCATAGAATCTGGGGTTACGGTACGTAACCAACGTTTCTTCAACTATCACGTGACATCAGTTAAACGTGCGTGTCATGCGCATTTATCTCCAGCAGGTGAAGCTGTTAGGTCACCTTTCAGAGCTTCAAATCCCCATAAATATAAACAAAATGAATGAATAAATATATAATCTCAGGTCACTTTATGTAGCATCATAGTTTATTTTGTTCATCATTGGATGGATGGATAGATGGATAGATGGATGATAGATAGATAGATAGATAGATAGATAGATAGATAGATAGATAGATAGATGGATGGATGGATGGATGGATGGATGGATGGATGGATGGATGGATGGATGGATAGATGGATAGATGGATAGATGGATAGATAGATAGATAGATAGATAGATAGATAGATAGATAGATACTGTAGATAGATAGATAGATAGATAGATACTGTAGATAGAAAGATAGAAAGATAGTGATATTGGAGAAAGTGACGGAAATTCGGTTTTTGGGAGTAATTATTCATAATAAGATCTGTTGGAAACCTCATATTAAATATGTTCAGTCTAAAATAGCAAGAAGTGTAGCTGTTCTCTCTAATGCTAGAATTTTTTTAAATTATTCTGCTCTTCATATTATTTACTGTTCACTTATTTTGCCTAGTTACGTGGAAGTTTGGGGCAACACTTACAAAACCTCGCTTCAACCATTATGCACATTACAGAAAAGAGCCATTCGATTAGTTCATAAGGTTGATTTTTATTGTCATACTAACAATTTATTTATAGATTCTAATTTTATTAAATTCCAAGATTTGATAGAGTTTAAACTGCACAATTTATGTATAAAGTTAGAAACAAACTATTACCAGAAAATATACAAAATTTATTTACTGACAAAGTCGGGAGATATGACTATAGAGAAAACCTGAATTTCAGAATGTCGGCAGGTAGCGTTACTCAGCAGAATTTCAGCGTGCAATTGTCCAGACAAGCCGTCAGCGATCGCCCAATGGATATCAGCAGATAAATCTTACGTTCTTGACAGAGGAATAATAATAATCGAGAGTCAGTGTTCTGGTTTGTTCACCACAAGGGGAATCTTAAAATAACTCATTTATTATGTTGCCACGTCACCTTTTATACATTCTCACGTGATCTTAATTACATAACAGGAAGTAGGTGTCCCTTCAAAATAAAACATGCTTGACAAATGAAGGCATATTCCACTCAACACCCCTCCTTGCGTTCATTTTGTCAAAGTTAAACACAGTCAATAATATCAAACAAAACATTATTTACACTCCAAAAATGTATTTTTCAAACTTCAATAACTTTGCTTTTGTTGCAGGCTTTGTGAAAACATCTGCCACCATTAAATCTACAATATTCCAAAATCTGTTTTCCTGCATTGACATTTGATCTCACAAAATGATATTTTATGTCAATGTGTTTGCATCTGTTTCTGCTTACAGGATTCCTTGTTAAAGCAATAGTTCCTTGATTGTCTTCAAAAATTTTGGGTGGTTTCATTTGATGTTTATACATGCTCTGCAACAGTTGTGATAAATACAGACATTCTTGTGTAGTTGCTGATAAAGCTATATACTCTGCTTCACAGGTTGATAATGCAACAGTTGGTTGTTTCTTTGTTTTCCATGATGCTAAAGTACCTTTTTCATTTAAACTTAATTGTGCAGTAACCCGTAACACTTTTTCTGTCAGCTATGTCTGCAGCCCAATCTGAGTCACTATGGGCGGTCACATGTAAATCATTTTCACATTTTCTGTAATACAATGCCTTGTCCTTTGTTTGTTTTAAACATCTTAGTACATGTTTTACCATAATCCAGTGTTCCATAGTTGGTTCATTTAGATGTTGTGATAATTTGCTTAAAATTAAGATAAAACTTAAATCAGGTCGAGTACATGAAGTTAAATAGATAAGGCTACCGCCTCTCTGTACTCTTTTACATTCTCCATTTTCTCATCATCTTCATTGCAGTTCAGTTTTTGTTCACAAGGAGTAGATCTTGGTTTGCAGTCTTGCATTTGAAATCTTTCAAGTATTTTTTCTACATATTTTTCTTGTGACATTTTTACATAATTTTCTGTGTGCTCAAAATGAATGCCAAGAAAATGTTTGAGTTTGCCCATATCTTTCATTTTGAATCTCGCTGTTAGGATTTCCTTCACAGTTTTCAGAATATTTTCATCACTGGCAGCAATAATAATATCATCAACCCAAATTATTATTATTACTTTGTTCTTTTCTGTTTTCCTGGTATAAACACAATGGTCTGCAGGGTTCTGTATGAAATTATTTTCAGTTAAGTAGTTATGTAATGTCCTGTTCCAGTTTCTGCCTGACTGTTTTAAGCCATAGAGTGATTTTTCTAGTTTATAAACCTCTCATTTGATCTTCCTTTTATTTCATATCCTTCAGTAATGTGATTTCAGGTTGTTATGACATTCAGGAGTGGCATAAAATTCTAGGCCACTGTAATTTCCAAGACCTGCTAAAATTAGAAAACGTGGTAAAAGGCATGAAAATTAAGGGGAAGGGTGATAAAACGAACCTAGACTGTGAAACTTGCATTTTGGGTAAATTTTGTCAAAGCAAAAACAGACAAGCTGATGCAAAAGCAGAAAATGCTCTTGAATTAGTTCATACTGATTTAGCTGGTCCAATCGAGCCTGCTGCAAAAGGCGGATTCAGATACACATTAGCGTTTACAGATGACTATTCTGGTACAATATTTGTTTATTTTCTTAAAGCTAAGAGTGACACAGTCCGAGCTACCGAAAAGTTTATTGCAGATGTTGCCTCTTATGGTAAAATAAAATGCATTAGATCCGTTAATGGTACAGAGTTCACATCAAAAGACTTTCAGTCTTTAATGAGTACTAATTCTATCAGACATGAAACATCTGCACCTTATTCATCACCACATCAGAATGGCACAGCTGAAAGCTGGAGAACATTGTTCGAAATGGCAAGATGCATGTTGATAGAAAGTAATCTACCTAAAGAGTTGTGGGCGTATGCTGTAATGGCTTCTGCAGTAATTAGAAACAGGTGTTTCAACAACCGTTTGAAACAAACTCCATATTACCTGCTGACAGGAAAGGTGCCTGACCTTTCTAAAATGAAAGCATTTGGGTGTGTGTGTTATGCATATAGACAAATTAAGAAAAAGCTAGATCCAAGGTGTGATAGGGGTATCTTTGTGGGTTATGATAAATACAGCCCTGCGTATTTAGTCTATTACCCAAACAGGAAAAATCTGCAAACATCGACTGGTTAAATTTGTAGCTCAAACTATGAATGAATGGCAAACTCAGGATGATCCTGACATGTGTGATGATGTTTTTAGATATAAAAGGACTATCCCTGTTAAGTCAGAGTCAGGAGCAGAACACCAGGTGTCACAGGGAGCACATGGGAGTTCTACTGAACCTGCAGTGAGTATAGAGAGCACAAATGTTAGACAGGAAACACAAGAGGTCTCTCATCCGAACCTATTTCAGAAGAAGACAGCACAAGTGATGGACAAAATGCAAATGAACCTGGTCTGCGACGTTCTGAAAGAGAAAGAAAAGCACCAGCATATTTAAAAGATTATGAATGTATGGCTGGGAGTGCTGATGATGAAGAGATAAATGTTGACTATTGCTATCGTTCAGTGTTAGTACATCACAAAATTACAGAGAAGCAATAAATTCACCTAAAGCTGAAAAATGGATAGAAGAAATGAAAGAAGAGATGGAATCCTTAACAGAGAACAAAACATTTACACTGACCAGACTGCCAGAAAATAAAAATGCAGTGGGTGGTAGATGGGTCTTCACAATTAAGAATAACATAGATGGAACTGAAACCTATAAGGCCAGATATGTAGCAAAAGGTTACAGTCAAGTAGCTGGTATAGATTACAAAGAAACATTCGCACCAACAGCAAGTATGACGTCTGTACGCAGCTTAATGCAAATGGCAGCTCAGTACGATCTAAAGTTACATCAAATGGATGTTAAGACGGCCTATTTACATGCTCCTATTGACTGTGAAGTATATGTAGAGCAGCCTGAAGGTTTTGAAATCAACACAGATTCAGATGAAAAACTAGTGTGTATATTAAACAAGTCATTGTATGGTTTAAAACAATCAGGACACAACTGGTATAAAATGCTCCATGACTATTTGGATGAAAATGGTTTCATACAGAATCCTGCTGATCACTGTGTTTATACAAGACAAAACTTAAATGAGAGAATAATTGTTATTTTTTGGGTTGATGACCTCATCATAGCAGCAAATGATGATCTTTAGTAAAAAAAATGCTGAAAACAAGGTTCAAAATGAAAGATATGGGGACACTTAAATATTTCTTGGGTATTGACTTTACACAGACAGACGGTGAAGTAAAAATGAACCAAAAGATGTACATACAGAAAATTCTTGACAGATTTGGTATGTCTGAATGTAGCACAAGGTGCACCCCATGTGAACAGAAGTTAAACTTTGAGTGTGAAAGTTGTTGATCCGAGACATTATCATGAGCTTGTGGGTACTGTCTGATTTATGTTATGACATGTACAAGACCTGATCTTAGTTGGGTTGTGAGCAGACTTTCACAGTGTTTAGCTCAACCAAGAGAATGTAACCTGATCGCAGCTAAACATGTGCTAAGGTACCTGAAAGGGACAATGGATAAAAACGTATGCTATTGTGGTAGGATGTCCTGCGGACATTAAATGCACCACACAGGTGCTGCGATGCGATTGGTGGGTCTGGGGCTGGCTTCCTGTATAAAACGGGCCCAGTCCTCAGGGTGACTACACGTCATCCGCCTTCCGGCGGCGTTTGCTGGCTGTGTCACGCGCTGGCGTAATTGGGCGTTTTCGGTCGCTATGGACTGTTTTAGCGACCACCATTGCAAGCTTCCTGCTTCCCTCTCCTGTTAGAGGTGGAGCTTGGTGTCCCTGCTGTTTGTCCTTGGCTGTTTGTTTGCTGCTGTCCGGATGGTCCCGACTGGTTTCTGCGTCCATCGACTGCCGGCTGGTCCTGGGTTGGTGCCCGCTGTCTAGACGGCGTGGGGCGGGCTGCGTCACGCGTCCTGAGCTGGACCGACTGATGTCCAGCTCAACTAATTGAACGGGTGTCGGCTTGAGTGGCGTCTCTTCCGGACGACAGATCATACCAGGGTGGACTTTGGACTGTCATGTGATTGATACAGGATCCCTCCAGGCGGTGACAGTAATCCTGGTTTGGTGTGGTAAGTGTGTGTGTGTGTGTGTGTGTGTATATCTGTGGTTTTCCTGTTTTAAATGTACTGCCATGAATTGCACTTTTAATGTTTATTGGAGTTGACTGCCTTTTTAAACTGTAAATATTTTAAATTTAGGATTTTATTTATTTAATTAAACAATTGTGCAATTTAACTGGTGTCAGTGTGTAAACTTGTCCCAAACCTCCTCTGCAAACGGGCCTGCGTGCTTTTAAAGGTAACTTTTTAGGTACAACCATTTTAACCAATTTTATTTATTTAAAATAGTATTTTTAAACTTTTTAAACTTCAGTACTCAATTTTAACCACACCCGACCCAGCTACACTATAAAAGATGTGAAGAGAAACTTCAACTTGTAGCATATAGCGACGCAGACTGGGGAGGAGAACAAAGTGACAGGAGAAGCACTACACTATTGTTTCAGCCTTAACAAAAATGGACCTGTTATTTCATGGAAGTCAAAGAAACAACAAACAGTGGCTTTATCAACATGTGAGGCAGAATATATGGCCCTGGCAGCAACAACACAGGAAAGTCTTTACCTTATACAGCTCTTAAGTGCAATGGACAAAGATTGTGTATGCATGCCAGTGACAATATTTGAAGATAACCATGTGAAAAATGCAGCAACAATGATTACATTTAAGAAAATGATAAAAAATGGACTATTGCAAAGATATAAATGAAATACTGTTGTGTATGTTGCTTTGTAGTTCGATATTTTTGGTGAATTTTTTATTTTATTAATTAAAAAAGTTAAAGTTAGTTAATTAAAGTTGATTGTTTGATTTGATGGATTGTAAGAGGGGGCATGTTAAGATTAGTCACGTGGGTCATTGTGCGCTCTTCACGTACGTCATCAACATGGGACTACTTAAGACGTGGTGTTGACGCAGCTGTAGTTGGAGTGGATGGTCAAAGCGTCTGTATCTGATGGATTTCCTGCCTGTAATAAACATCCTGAACTAAAGCTGAATCGTGAACAGTTCTTTGTTCGACCTATTCTGCCCTAAAATGACGAACCGAACAGGGCAGTTAAAATAAGATTTTTTTTTTCTTCTTACTGCCACCCTTCATTTTATTTGTGTTGTATATTTTGGGCAGCACGGTGGCACAACTGGTAGAGCTGCTGCTGCCTCTCAGCGAGAAGATTGCCGGTTCAAATCCCGGTCCGGGGGCCTTTCTGGGTGGAGTTTGCATGTTCTCCCCGTGCATGCGTGGGTTTCCTCCGGTTTCCTCCCACAGACCAAAAACATGCATGTTAGGCTGATTGGTGACTCTAAATTGACCCTAGGTGTGAGAGTGGATGGTTGTTTGGTGTGAGTGAGACAGGTCCCTCTTGTAAATGAGTCCCCGTGACTCAACGAGGCTAGCCTGTATAAATAAAGGTTGAATGAATGAATGAATATTTATTTGTTGTATAATGTTGTATTGTTTTGTTTTTTTATTATAAAATGAATGAATAAACTAAACTAAAAAAAAGAGAAAAATCAGTTTAGTTTAGAGAAGAAAAAAAAAACCCCATCAAGACCTAAGAGAGAATTAATAAAACAAAAGAAACGTTTCACTGGTGATAAAATGTTTTATTGATGTACAGTACACAGTTTCAATCTGGATAACGAAAGTATGTTTTCTCAATTTGTTGCAGTTTCATAAAACCTTTTGTATTTTTCAAAGAAATTAAACAACAATTGATTCTGTATCAACTTTTTTCTCTCCTATTGATCAGAAAAACAAAACATGTCTTCATCAGGTATTTTAGTCAAAGTAATAAAATCAAATTTCTCTTTAACCTTCAGTTTAATTTTTCAACATTCTTGTTAGACATTAAATAAAAACTCAGTTAAAAATAGATCTGTCATTGTGTGTAAAAATAGTTATTTAGACGTTAAGATGATCTCAGTTTGACAGATTTTAATTTCAGATGTTTTGGCGTCTCCAGCTGGACAAACACCAAAATAAGGGAAGAGTTTCTCAGTGAAAGTTTCTCTGTAAGTGAAGATGTGACTCATGTCTTCAGAGTCGTAGAAGGACACCTCCCCCCTGTCATAGTCCAGCTGGACCCTGATCCTCTGGAGACTCTTCTTCACTATGAGAGTTTGACCAACACCATTATTGTATTTTCCACCTTCAAACAATACACACCAGACTCCATATTTTGGTGAAGCAAATGCCTTTCCCTTCCTGTCGACTGACTCTTTAACTAAACCAACATTCCAGCGAGGATGATCTCCCACCTCCACCTCCCAGCTGTGTTTCCCTGAGCTGAAGCCCTCAGAACCAAGAACATGGCTGTAATTAGTGTTTCTCTCTGGATTATCAGGAAGCTGCTGATTTGTGTCTCCATGTCTCACACTGGTCAGATCATCAGACACGTAGAGACAGCCATGTGCAGTGTTTGGGTCCAGAACAACAGGACTGAAGTGGACCTTGTCCTTCATCTTGTCCCAGACTCTGAAGGACAGGTTGCCCAGATGTTGGGCCACATCTGTCAGGACTCCTGAGACCAGCTGTGGATCTGACAGTGAGCTCTGGGTTCTGGCTCTGGTCTGAGTGTCTTTATAAGTGCTGAGGAAGGACACGTTGTCTTTCTGCAGGTCTTCTTCAACAGCAGAGATACTGTCTGACAGAGAGGAGATGTGCTCCTGAATCCTCTTCATCTCTCTGCTGATAGTCTTCCTCTTCTGCTCCTCTTCCTCCCTCAGAGCTGCCAGTCTGGACTCCTCTTCCTCTCTCAGGAGCTGGTGGAGCTTGTTGAACTCTGCTCTGATCTGTGTCTCTGTGGACAGCAGCTGCTTCTTGGAGTGTTGCATCACATCATTGTATGTTTCCTCCACATGTTGGTGTTTGTTCCTCTTGTCCTGCAGAGACTTTAAGTCAGATCTCAGCTGCTCCTTCAGCTCACTGACTGCTTGTTCTACAGGAACCACTTTGTGGTTCTGGTGGAGAGAAAACTCACAGACAGGACACACAGCTCTCTGCTCATCTCTACAGAACCAATAAGGAACATCTTGGTGTTTGCTGCACACCACCTCCACCTTCTTCTCTCCTTTTTCTGCCTCAGATGATCCAGATTTCTGTTGTTCATCAAAACAATCAGCAAGTTCTTTTAAAGTCAAATTCACCAAGAGATGTTCCTTAGAAGATCTTCTTTTACAGATGGGACAGTTCTTGTTCTGAGTTTGTTCCCAGAACTTCTGCAGGCAGCTTGAACAGAAGCTGTGGTTGCAGCTCAGAGACACAGGATCTTTGAAAGTCTCTGAACAAACATGGCAGCTCAGGTAACTCTGAAGTTTTTCAGCCATTTCTTCCTAATGTTATAGCAGAAATAACAGCAGGTCTCACCAGTTCCTCACTTTCCGTATATTTGTTCTCCAGTAGAGATCCCACACCCAGTAATGGCGCTCAGCCTCAGGATTGTTGAAAACTGAACGTGGCGGGCAATGCGGGATCTAACTTTTACTGTGGCGCCAACTGCACCTGAACGTAACATCCGTCTGGACGCAACATCCGTGGAAGGGGAGCGTGAAGGGACAAACTACCTACAACTCGTATTTTGCTTTCACTCGGACTGAAAAACGAACCCAAAAAAAGCGACTTAATGTTCAAAATAAGCAAAAAAAAACAACGATTCACAAAATATATACGCGACTGTAGAAAAACAAGCCCAAAATTAATAAGTACTTGGCAACTGTGGCGGTTTCTTCAACTATCACGTGACATCAGTTAGACATGCGTGTCTTGCGCATTTATCTCCAGCAGGTGGAGCTGTTAGGTCACCTTTCAGAGCTTCAAATCCCCATAAATATAAACAAAATGAATGAATAAATATATAATCTCAGGTCACTTTATGTAGCATCATAGTTTATTTTGTTCATCATTGGATGGATGGATGGATGGATGGATGGATGGATGGATGGATGGATGGATGGATGGATGGATGGATGGATGGATGGATGGATAGATAGATAGATAGATAGATAGATAGATAGATAGATAGATAGATAGATAGATAGATAGATAGATAGATAGATAGATAGATAGATAGATAGATAGATAGATAGATAGATAGATAGATAGATAGATAGATAGATAGATAGATAGATAGATAGATAGATAGATAGATAGATAGAAAGATAGTGATATTGGAGAAAGTGACGGAAATTCGGTTTTTGGGAGTATTGATTCATAATAAGATCTGAAACCTCATATTAAATATGTTCAGTCTAAAATAGCAAGAAGTGTAGCTGTTCTCTCTAATGCTAGAATTTTTTAAAATTATTCTGCTCTTCATATTATTTACTGTTCACTTATTTTGCCATATCTAAGTTACTGTGTGGAAGTTTGGGGCAACACTTACAAAACCTCGCTTCAACCATTATGCACATTACAGAAAAGAGCCATTCGATTAGTTCATAAGGTTGATTTTTATTGTCATACTAACAATTTATTTATAGATTCTAATTTTATTAAATTCCAAGATTTGATAGAGTTTCAAACTGCACAATTTATGTATAAAGTTAGAAACAAACTATTACCAGAAAATATACAAAATTTATTTACTGACAAAGTCGGGAGATATGACTATAGAGAAAACCTGAATTTCAGAACTTTGAAGGTGAGAACAACAATGAAAAGAATGTGCATTTCGGTCATTGGAGTGAGGATTTGGAATAAACTCACCAAAGAGTTGAAGCAAAGTCCAAGCATGAGGTATTTTAAGAAAAGACTAAAAATGATTATTATTCAAAAGTATAAGGATGATCAAGGGTGAGAAATTGGATGGTAATGATAGAACTGAGGATGATTTGGACAATTGTGTGCTGATCTGTGTACTGTATATGTGTGTGTAAATATATGTGGATGTGTAAATAAGGAAATGTTATCTATGTATCTATGCAGGTAGATGTGCATGTATATCTACGTGAGTATGTATATGTAGATGCTTTCATCTAGTCCAGAAAATACTGTTAGTTATTTTTTTTAATTATTATTATTATTATTAAAATTAATATTACAGTACTTCTTTTTTTCTGGAAGGGATATTGGCAACAGGAAGACTATTTATCCTATGAATTATTGAATGGATAAGGGGTATGATAATATAAGTTAAACTTCATCATACTCCTTTTCAGACTCACAGTCACCATTTGAGGAAAGGAAAATAAAAAAATGTATATTAGCATATATAGCGGGATCTTGTTCACGAATGAGGGAAAACTGGAGCGTGAGATCGATAGGCGGATAGGTGCAGCGTCCGCAGTGAAGCGGGCGCTGTACCGGTCTGTCGTGGTGAAGAGAGAGCTGAGTCAAAAGGCAAAGCTCTCAATTTACCGATCGATCTACGTTCCCACCCTCATCTATGGTCATGAGCTTTGGGTTATGACCGAAAGAACAAGATCTCGGATACAAGCGGCTGAAATGAGTTTTCTCCGCAGGGTGTCTGGACTCTCCCTTAGAGATAGGGTGAGAAGCTCAGTCATCCGGGAGGGACTCGGAGTAGAGCCGCTGCTTCTCCACATCGAGAGGAGCCAGTTGAGGTGGCTCGGGCATCTGGTTAGGATGCCTCCTGGACGCCTCCCTGGTGAGGTGTTCCGGGCATGTCCCACCGGGAGGAGACCCAGAGGAAGACCCAGGATACGCTGGAGGGACTATGTTTCTCGGCTGGCCTGGGAACGCCTTGGGATTCCCCCAGAGGAGCTGCTCCAAGTGGCTGGGGAGAGGGAAGTCTGGGCCTCCCTACTTAGGCTGCTACCCCCGCGACCCGACCCCGGATAAGCGGAAGAAAATGGATGGATGGATGGATGGATGGATATTAGCATATAAAAATTGGGTATGTTTATTTGATATTTAAGATTGTATATATACTTGGAAACATGAAAGTCTTCAGTATTATGTTTTGTGGTGAAATGTCTGTCTGAAATAAATTTATCAAATTTATCATCATAGATAGATAGATAGATAGATAGATAGATAGATAGATAGATAGATAGATAGATAGATAGATAGATAGATAGATAACATTTTCAGCAAGCATTTACATAAAAGACATATTTATACAAACATGACATTGACATCCTTTATTACAGCAAAGATGTTTAAGCTTGGTATTTCATGATACGTTTGTATTATTTAATGATTTAATTGCTTGTGGTATGAAAGAAAATTTTGTTCTGTTTCTTGAGAATAAAGGAAGGCAGTACCTTCGCCCTGAAGGAAGCAACTCAAATGAGGATCTTAGGGGATGTGTGCTGTCTGCTATAATCTTGTTTGCCTTCCTCATAACTCTGTCCGTGTATATCTTTTCCATACTTGGCAGAGTGGTCCCTAATGGTACGTTCACACCAAACAGCGTTTCAACTTCAAAAAAGCTCGTCACGCACGCAAGTGGACGCACTGGACCCACAGTGGTGTCCAGACCAGAACGCGAAGCTGCGGCGGTGTGGCGGTGGGGTGGGGGGGCTTACCGGTACACCGAGTTCCTCACTGCACTCCGCCAGGCGAGGAGCTTTTTATTTCTGTCTCTGTAGAGCAGACTTGACTGGTCGTGAAGGACTTGTCGCGAACACACAGCTACAATGAGTTTCTCTTCCATAGTACACGACTCCGCGGGTTTTTTCTGTGTCCCACAAACAATACGTCACATAGTTGCGCAATACCCGTCCCCTCGTTTCCGCGTCACATAGGGACTCTCCCCCTCTCTTCTCCCCCCGACTCTCCCTGATCAACCAATCAGGGAGAGTTGAACGGCGAAAACTTCAGCTAAATCAACGCGTGCTTTGGAGGCTGAAGCGGGTTCACGTGCATGGAAAACGCTTTCCAGCACACTCAACACGCACGTGACGTGACGCCCGACGCCAAGACGCGCCTGGAAGCGCGTCCCCCATTGACTTTGCATGTAAACTGGACGCTCCTGCAGTTGAAACGCTGTTAGGTGTGGACGTACCATAACAGTTTGCTGGCTGTGGCTACTATACTTCTCAAGTATTTCTTCTGAGCCTCTGTAGCATTACCAAACCAACAGATGTTACAAAACGTTAAAATACCTTCAATAAAAGCAGAATAAAACATTAAAAGCATTGAGTTATTGACTCTAAAAGAACCCAGTTTCTTTAAAAAAAAAATACATCCTCTGCTGAGCCTTGGTGCTAATAGGGTCAGCCCATGAGTCCCACTTTAAGTGACAGTCCAGAAACACGCCCAGGTACTTGTAGCACAAGACATTTTCAATCTTCTCTCCATTGATGGTTGTTGGAGAGAATGACTGAAGCTTCCTGAAGTCAATGGTCATTTCTTTTGTTTTTTTCCCTGTTCAGAACCAATTTTGATTTTTTGCACCAATTAATGAAGAAGTCCAGAACTGGTCCATGCTCCTCTTCCTTGTCGTTTAAGAGGCTCACCAAGGCCGTGTCATGAGCATATTTAATTAAATGTCTATTTGGGAAAGTACTTCTACAGGAGTTTGTGTACAGAATAAATAACAGTGAAGATAAAACACACCCTTGGGGAGAGCCTGGTGGTTGTTTTGTCAGAGAGTACTGAACCCACTCTGACCTGCTGGACCCTACCTGTTAAAAAGTCTGTAATCCATAAAACCAAGCTATGCGAGATTAAAAACTCTTTTGTTAAGATTTCTGTTAAAATCCTTGGCTGAATGGTATTAAAAGCTGACGAAAAATCCACAAATAAATTTTTTTACATGGGCTTTTGGTCTTTCAAGCAGTGGTGTAGTCTACGTGATACGCGGGTATACGGAGTATACCCACTAGAAAATCTTGAGAATTTCAGTATACCCACTAGAAAATCTTGAGAATTTCAGTATACCCACTAAAAAGTTCCCAATGATATATTACATATGTATCATATCCAAACCCTGTCTCATTTTTCACCACTTTTATTGTCTGTCCAAACAGGTCTCACTTGTAAATGAGTCTTTGAGGCTCAATGTGACTCATCTATTTAAATAAAGGTTGAATGAATGAATGAACATATCATTAGGCATGCATCATTGATATGGTAAATGGCAGTTAAACACTTCCGTAACAATCTATTGGTATACATGTACATTATCTTTTGGAATTTGGAAATGTTCAATATGTTTAAAAATCGAAATAAATTGATTACATTGTACCAACCAGTTTACTTTTGTTTCTAAGCACATTATACGGACCGACTGCGCTAAAGTTAGTTTTACGTTGGACATCACGATCAGTGGCTTCAATGGTGTCCAACGCCGAACGTAAAACTAACTGCAGTATACCCACTACAAAAATGTAGACTACACCACTGCTTTCAAGCGGGGAATATAGTAGATGCAGCATAGTCAGAACAGCATCATCCACCCCTCTAGAGGGCTGATATGCAAACTGTAGGGGGTCTAGAAGATGCTGTGTTTGACAGAGGACTTTTTTTAATTATACGCTAAAGGCTCTTCATCACCAACGATGTCAGTGCAATGGGACGGAAATCAGTTAACTCTGATGGCCTTTGAACTTTAGGCACTGGCACAATTATGGATGTTTTCCATTGTAGATATAGCACTCTCATGTCCGTATTGGATTTAAACCTCTTCACATCTCTCTGAAACTCTGAGTGTTACACTTTCTTGAAGCTCTCAAGGAGACAAGTGGACACTATTTTATAATAATAATAATAATAATAATAATCATTTTATTTAAAAGCGCCTTTCATGACACCCAAGGACACTTAACAAACCAACACAGTGAATACAGAGCAAACATTATCAGCGACAAATTGAAATATAAAATACATAAAGGATATAAAATGGAAGATAAAAATACATTTAGTAAAGTTAATGATAAGCTAGTCTAAAGAGATGGGTTTTCAGGGCAGTCTTGAACAGAGAAAGGGAGGTGGTGTTTCGAAGGTCGGGCGGTAGAGCGTTCCAGAGGTGAGGGGCAGAGCAGGTGAAGGCCCTGCTCCCCATGGTGGAGAGGCGGGCAGAGGGTACATGGAGATGTAGCGAAGAGGAGGATCTGAGAGAGCGTGATGGGATGGAGATTTGTAGGAGGTCAGATAGATAAGGAGGGGCAAGGTTGTGGATAGCTTTGAACGTGAGAAGTAGAATTTTGAAGATGATGCGTGATTTAACCGGGAGCCAGTGGAGCTGCTGCAGGACAGGAGTGATGTGGTTATAGTAGGAGGTTTGAGTGATGACACGGGCAGCTGAGTTCTGGACCATCTGTAACTTGTGGAGAGATTTGTTGGGGAGGCCGTAGAGAAGGGAGTTGCAGTAGTCAATACGGGAAGTCACAAGACTTTTGTTACAATTATTTTGAATTAATAGACACGAATCAAAGAACTTTCTTTTAATGTGTGTTACAGTAATTCAGAATTAATCAACACAATAACTTCAATATACTGTATGGATCGTGGTTTATGCTGTTAGAATATTATTCACTTCTTCATACGATGAATCAAAGCATCACCTGGTATGCATATGAACAGTATATTTTTAATATGTGTATGATTTTACTAAGCTGGTATATTTTAAATATGCCAAAGAGTGAAGAACAACTCAGAATGATCTTAGTATTTGTTTGAAGTGTTTTGGGAACGAAGTGAAACGTCGTAGCCATAAGTTCTCTCCTGTTATCCTGTCCGTTCTAAAAACAATTCATCTGTTCTCAAAACTGATCGCTCTGTTTTCACACCTGCAAGTTCTGTTTTGTCTCCGTGCTCGAAACTGTCTAGTTCTCGGGGAGTAGCTGAAACTCAGTTCTCTGGGAGAAGCTGAGATGTATGGGTTCTCTGGGAGAAGGGAAGATGCATAGACGTCTTTCTCCAAGCTGATGTACGTCCGGCCATGAGTCAAAGGCCCACGTCTTCAGCGAGGTTCAAACAGCACGTCAGCTGTGAACCATTTCGAGTGTCACAGCTCCAAGCTGTGAACTCTTTCTGGAAGTTATCTTGAAAACCAAACCAGAGCTGAGGGCATCACTCTGGGAGGCCGAAGCAGACGGTCTCGAGACCGTGGCAAGATGAAAGTGGTCGCCTGTAAAACGCAGCAGGGCATGCGCGTATGGCTTGACTAATTTACCGGAGTCGAGACAGGATCATCTTCACGAAGGTAAAAGTTGTTTCATCACGGTACGGACGTCCAGCTGAAACCGACCAGAGGATGTGCTATCTCTGGTTAAAACATCTCAAGATAAGATTCAACCATTTCCTTTCAATCTTTAATCTTCCTCCTTAAACTCCGCCTTATGTTTATTTCTAAATGTCAAACTGTAAGTTTGTGCCACAGAAATAAGTTAATATAAGACCCATTAACTTGTGTTCTGTTGTTCTTATGTTTTAATCTGCTGAAAAGTTAGTTATAAGTTGTGATCGATCAATCTATGTAAATATGTTTTGATTGTAATTTGATGATTTTGTTATTAAATGACTCTGCCTTTGGTAGGTCAACATAATAACGTTTCCTGTCAAGTTACATTACATTCACTGAGCCACAGATTTATTGATTTAATCTGAAAAAGTTGAGAACCCGTGAAACTGATGGTAAGTTTGTGTCAGTCTAAACCTGCTCAAATCTATCATCTAAATTATAGATAAGTCAGCAAACTGACATATTTATCTATATTATTACACCATAATAAAGGAACTATATGGTGTCTCAAAGAATAGTTAAAAGTATTTGTAAAAACTGGTGCTAGTTGTGAGGCACAATTTTTAAGAACCTTGCCAGAGACGTTGTCAGGTCCCGAACTTTTTCGAGGATTACAGATTCTAAACATATGTTCAACCTCTGACACTTTTATGTTAAATGGAGGCATTGGGGGCACATCCTGCTCGCTCCTTTGATGAGCAGTGTCTTTGCAGCTTTCTTCAAACCTGCAGAAGAAATTGTTAAGCTGATTTGGCAACTCTGCTCCTCTAATTTCAGGCAAATATTGATTTGATGGTCCTTTACCCTTGTGTGGAATGTTAGTCATAGTCTTTACTCCCTGCCATGCCTGTCTACAGTTTCCAGATGCCAGAGAGGCCTCTAGTTTTTCTCTTTATATTTGTGTTTATCAAGTTGTATCTGCCTTTTTATTTGTCTTTGCAGTGCCCTTCGAGCTGTTTCATCCAGATTGTTATAAGCGTTTCTCCTCTTGACCAGAAGGACTTTTAGTATACAGGTGGTCCCCAACTTACGAACGAGTTCCGTTCCTAAGCACCGTTCGTAACACGAAATCGCCGTAAGTCGGAACGCACATCCCAGCCGCCACTGATACACGTACATGTACGGTACTGTAAGTTACCAAGCACCTCGCCTATCCTAACACAGTGCCCTACATAATTATCAAAAAACACATTAAACACATTAGACAAATAAAAAATAAAAATAAAATTTCTTACTTTGAGCTGGTCAAGCCTGTCTCCGTCTTTTAGCATGTTAGCTCGTTTCATGTCCGACCTCTGCAGCTTTGTGCTGCTTCACACGGTCCAAACTGTTTACAGGATGGACTGTTAGCATGTTAACTCCATACATTTGGAGACATCATGAAGGGGAAAAGAGTAAATAACTTACTGTGAGCCGTTTCTCCACTGTCTTAGCCCCGCCATAGCTGGGCGCGTTAGCATCATAGCCGCTCCATAGCTGCATGCGTCAGCATCTTAGCCCTCCAAAAAGGCTGCACAGCTTTTTCCGCATTTTAGCATGTTAGTTTGGTGTCCATGAAACATCTGAGGCTAAAAGGCGGACATCGAGGCGAGCTCCCGGCTGCAGCAGGTGTCTCTGCGGCCCGTCGGGTCCGTGTCTCCGGTGGGGCTAGCGGTAGCATGTTAGGTTGTGGTTCCTCCGGTCACACCAAGCTGTCTGCTGCTTCACGCGGTCCACAGCATTGTTTTCCTTCGTCCAGCTGTCCCTCCGCAAAACCGCAGTTCAGCTACAGCTCATGTGTCCGCGCGCAGCAACCTCTGATCTGATACTATCCGAAGCCGGCTGTCCAGGCCGGAGGTCCGCGTCTCCGGCGGGGCAAGTTTTAGCATGTTAGGTCGTGGTTCCTCCGGTCACACCAAGCTGTCTGCTGCTTCACGCGGTCCACAGCGTCGTTTTTCTTCATCCATCCATCCCTCCGCAAAACCGCCGTTCAGCTACAGCTCATGTGTCCACGCGCAACAACCTCTGATCGGACACGGTCCAAAGCCGGCTGCCCAGGCTAGAGCTTCTGTTGTTTTTGTGAAGCAAGGTTCGAGGGTGACACTTCCAAGATGGCCGCCCTAAATCCTGCGCCTGAGCAGGCTATGCTTGGTCTACCTATATATAATGTCTATGGTCCAGAGGACCAGACTTAGCTTTTTTAGATTTTTCTACCTGGATTATTGAGCATGCATCAGGGTAGCAACAGCAGAGTTTCCTTAAACAATCAACAATAGACAAACATAAGAGAGAAATACAGATTATTATTTTTTACAAATTAAAACAAAGTATCAAAGTAACAAAACATTGAAAACAGGAACATATCTGCATTGTTTTTTTTGCCAGGATTCCAACAGATTCTTAAAACCATTTAGAGAGGTCAAGGACGAGAGCTTCAGATCTTTTTGTAAGATATTTCAGGAAACAGGAGCAGAGTAGGAGGAGGCCCTTTTGCCAAGTTCAGTCCTCACTGACGGAACACTGCAGGTAATCATGTCCTGAGATCGCACGCTGTAGCTGCACTCACGCAAAGACATGTAGGAGGAGATGTATGAAGGCAGCAGACCAAGAAGTGATTTAAAGATGAAAATGTACCAGTGGAAGAGTCTGCGTGAAGTTAATGATGTCCAGTTAACCAGTGAATACAGGGTGCAGTGGTGGGTATGATAATCACAGCCAGTTATGAATCTTAGTGCACCATGATAGACAGCATCCAACATCTGCAGGGTGCTTGTAGGAGCATTCATGTAGATAATATCACCGTAATCCATGGAGGGAAGGAACGTCACAGTTACAAGGTGTTTCCTAGCATTCAGTGTTAGACATGATCTGTTTCTGAAAAAGAAACCAGTTTAACTTTCAGTTTCTCTACCAGGTTTCCCACGTGGAGTTTAAAAGAGAGATGCGAAGCGACCAGGATCCCCAAATATTTATAGGAATCAACAAAGTCAATAGGGTCACCATTTGAGGATAAAATCAGAGGAACAACTGCTGGAACCGACTTCCTATTTGAAAAAAGCATCCCTGTGGTTTTATCAGCATTTAGGACAAGTTTGAGCCGGAACAGATCCGACTGGGTGATGTCAAAAGCGGATTGCAAAAACTGGAAAGCCTTAGCAACTGTTTTAGCTTGACAGTAAACAACTGTGTCATCAGCATAAATGTAAGGATTCATCAGAGATGCTCTGACCTCCATTACATATGTAGATTGTAAAGAGGGTTGGTCCTAAGACTGAGCCTTGTGGTACACCATTTTTAACTGTTAAATAACTGGAAGAGGTACCATTATGTTGAACACATTTTTTTCCAAACTTTATTAACAAATTACATAATACAAAACTCTTGTAGAAGATATATATCAACAACAAGAAAGAAGAAAAACAAAAACAACTACCGTATCTAAGAAAACAAACAAACACAAAAATAAAACAACAGCAACATGGTAAAAGAAGAAGGGGGGTTACATATATTCACAATCCTTGTAATTTACACAATAAAGACAGAGTGATAACATGAGAGCGTAGGCTGCATTAAGAACAAATCAAAAAAGTAAAAACCTGGAAATGTCTTCCTATATCCTTACAGAAATGTTAGATCTCTGCCTCTTGAGAGAAATAAAGTATTGCTTAAAGTCATTGATAAACCTTGTGAATGATGGTAATAAATTCCTCCACTTACTACAATGTACTGTATATGATATTTCCCCAGAAGAAAAACAATGTTGATCATGTCAGATAGAGCTGATTGAAGGTTGTCCTTATAAAACAAGATATGTAATAATTCAAACAGTGGGACATTACTGATTTTTAGTGACAACCAGCTGTGTATCTGCGACCAGAAATTTGCTGATACAGGACATGTAAAAAACAGATGCTGTGTTGTTTCACATGTTGAGTTACAGAAAGAACACATGTCTACCTCGAATTTGAATCTTATCCTTAGAAATTATGCCACAGGGTAATGTTATTAATTATTTTGAAATGTGTTTCTTTGATTTTTGGAGAGACAGGCCACTTCACAAATTTGGAGAAAGCCTTTTCTAAGTAAGGCTGATCCCCATTAAAAGCTTTTAAATGCCTTCCTGAATTATAATCATGAAAAATAGATTTAAATTTAACATTGTTTATGTTTATTAAATTTGTTCATTTTTTTTTTACAAAAGAAACAATACAAGACAATCCCATAAATGATAATGTACAAAATATAAAAAATGAAAGGTAGCAGAAAGAAGAATAAATCTTATTATATCTGCCCCTTTTTTCCAACAATCAGATTAAACAATAATAATCTTCAACCAACAGTACAAAATGACTAACTCTTTCTAATTTTCTAACTAATACAATACACA
>JBBPBX010028223.1:6521-21169 GCA_038048925.1 Garcialebias charrua
TGTTGGTAATGTTAGGAAGTGAGGTGCATGGGGACTTTGGGTCAGGCCCTCCAATCTCTGGTGTTGAGGTCACCGAGGTAGTTAAAAAGCTCCACGGTGGCAGGGCTCTGGGGATAGATGAGATTCGCCCTGAGTTCCTTAAGGCTCTGGATGTTGTGGGGTTGTGTTGGCTTACACGACTCTGTAATAGTGCGTGGGCATTGAGGGACTATTCCCCCGGATTGGCAGATTGGGGTGGTGGGCCCCCTATTCAAAAAGCGGGACCGTAGAGTGTGTTCCAACTACAGAGGGATCGCGCTCTTAAGCCTCCCTGGTAAGGTCTATTCAGGGGTTCTGGAGAGGAGGGTCCATCGGATAGTCGAACCTCAGATTCAGGAGGAACAATGTGGTTTTTGTCCTGGTCATGGAACAATGGACCAGCTCTACACCCTCAGCAGGGTCCTAGAGGGTGTGTGGGAGTTTGCCTAACTGTTCTACATGTACTTTGTGGACTTGGATAAGGTGTTCAAAGGTGTCCCTCCCATACGGGAGTATGGGGTACCAGTCCCTTTGATATAGGCTGTTGTGTCCCTGTACGACCGGTGTCAGAGCTTGGTTCACATTGCTGGCAGTAAGTTAGGCTCGTTCCCAGTGAGAGTTGGACTTGGCCAAGGTTGTCCTTTGTCACCGATTCTGTTCATAACTTTTATGGACATAATTTCTAAGTGCAACCATGGTGTTGAGGGGAACCGTTTTGGTGGTATTAGGATCACGTCTCTGCTTTTTGCAGATGATGTGGTTCTATTGGCTTCATCAGGTCATGATCTCCAGCTTTCGCTGGATAAGTTTGTAGCAGAGTGTGACATGGCTGGGATGAGGATCAATTCTTCCAAATCCAAAGCCATGGTCTTGAGCCAGAAAAGAGCAGAGTGCCTTCTCTGAGTCGGGAGGAGGTCCTGCCCCAAGTGGAGTTCAAGGGTCGGGGTCTTGTTCACGAACTAGGAAAAAATGGAGCGACAGATCGATAGGCAGATAGGTGTGGCCTCTGTAGTGAAGCGGGTGTTGTACTAGTCTGTCGTGGTGAAGAGAGCTGAGTCAAAATGCGAAGCTCTCAATTTATCGGTCGATCTACGTTCCTACTATCATCTATGGTCATGAGCTTTGGGTTGTGATCAAAAGAACAAGATCACGGATACAAGTGGCCAAATGAGTTTTCTCTGCAGGGTGTCTGAGCTCTCCCTTAGAGATAGGGTGAGAAGCTCGGTCATTTGGGAGGGACTCAGAGTAGAACCGCTGCTTAAAACTTAAAATGTGTATATTTTAATGTTGTAAAGTGTTAGTTTTTAAGCGCCAGCTTTTTATGATAAAAACTGTTAACACTTTAAACAACACTGTTGACCAGTCACTTTGATTAAAACAACGTCATTACAGTATCAACATTTGAAACCTACTGATGATAACGAAACCAGAGATTATTCTTCTGATTATTAATTAGTAAAAAAACAAAGAGTCTTTTGTGAGGTGATTAGCATCCTGAATCCAAACCAAATGAGATAAACAGTGTCACTGTAAATCTGTAGGTTTCAGAGAAAAAGTGCACCATTACACATTCAATAAGAGGATGTTCAGCTGTTAATTCCAGTTTGAATTCAGAGTTTTTGACTATCATACATTGAATTCAATAATGCTCACTTAACACAAGGTTAGTCATTTGATTATATTTGAATTAGCACAAAGTAAAAGAATAAGAGAGTCTCTTGTGATTTAACATGTGTCTTGATTCAAATTAATAAAATAAATCAGTGTTCTGTGTTTCACTGAGAGATTCAGTGAAAAAGGGTTTCAGAGAAATGAAGGTGTATCACTACAATGTAAAAATTCAAAAGTGGGGTAAGAGTTGCCATCCTTGGCTGCTGACATCACAAGAGCCTTTACTGTCTGCTGTGATACAACTGTGAAAGTTTCAAAACCTGGTCACAGTTGCCCCTTTTTTCCACTGAAAATGGAAGCATAAAATGCCATTGAATACAGTACAGAGTAATGGCACAACATGTCTTTAACCCTCCCTAAGCAGACATAGAGGAAGATATCTGTTGCAGGAGAGACATGTTTTATCCTTCAGACAGCAGGAAGCAGCTGCTTCACCAAGCTCCAACCAGAGACACAGGACCTCCTCATGAGAAAGTGACTTCTTCTTGTGAATTACTTCATATTAAATTAACAGCTTCTCAACTGTAACACCAGCATATGAGGCTCAGTAAATATGACTCAGTCATTTTTAGTTACATGTACATATCATCATCATCTACTTTATTTCAGACACAATAGGTTATCCATATAAATAAATCAACAACAAAAAATGACAACAAGAACAGAGTTAAAAGGCTTTTATATGGAAGCTCAAACACCATCGAGTCCATAAAGTAGAAAAGTATCGCACTGGCACAGAGCTTAGTTCAGGGTTGGTCAGTGTAGCGATAATACAGTTTTTAGATACAGACAATCATGCATCTATACATGAGGTTACGCAGCACAGGAGGGCAGATAGGCACACCTGCATCTACAAAAGATTTTGCTTGCACTGCTCCATAGAGGTACCCTCAGCAGCATCCACATGCCATCATTATATGCCACATTTAGTCTATACATACTGCTCCTTTTATAATGTCTCCACTGGTGAGCAGTATACATAAGAGTGTAGGAGGCCTTAAAGAGTTGGACCTTAACAGATATAATAATAATAATAATAACTTTTATTTATAACGCACTTTACATCAAACAGATCTCAAAGTGCTACAATGAAAAATAAAATCAAGATAAAAATCAATCATAAATGCAACAAAGAAAAGGAACAACCAAGAGGATGGAGCCTCACAGATGATTGCATCAAAAATTTAAAATTCACAAAATGCAGATAAAATACTCAAAAAACTGGGTGCAATAAAAAACAAAAGCACAATTAATTATTTAAAAAACTGGATAAAAAGAAAGGTTTTAAGACTTTTTTTAAAACATGTCACGGTCTGTGGGGCCCTCAGATATGAGGGCAGGGCGTTCCACAGCCGAGGGGCAGCGCAGGAGAAAGCCCGGTCTCCCATTGTGCGAGACCGAGACCTGGGAGTGAGAAGAAGATGGGTGTTGGAAGAGCGGAGAGTGCGGGAAGGACAGTGAGGGGTGAGAAGTTCTTTTAAATAGGATGGTGCATTACCGTACAGGCACTGGAAGGTGAGCAGATAAATTTTGTACGTGATCCGGGCAGAAACAGGAAGCCAGTGTAGTGAACGCAGTACAGGAGTGATGTGTTCATACTTACGCACTCTCATCAGGACCCTGGCAGCGCTGTTTTGGACATACTGTAGTTTTTGTATGTTCTTGCCAGGAATCCCGAAGAGAAGTGCATTGCAGTAATCCAGTCTGGAGGAGACAAAGGCATGGACGAGCTTTTCTGCATCAGTGAGGGACAGTGTAGACCGAAGCTTTGCAATATTTCGAAGATGAAAAAAAGAAGTTTTACAGATATGCTTTATATGGCTTTCAAAGGTGAGTTGTGGATCAAAAATAACACCAAGATTGGTGACTGTATTGGAAAGAGAGATGTTCTGGCCAGAAAAAGTGATACTGAGGATTTTTTGTTGTTGAATTTGATGTGATGTACCAATTTGAATTGCTTCTGTTTTTGAACTGTTAAGGTGAAGGAAATTTTGCCGCATCCATGCCTTTATCTCCTCCAGACACGCTGTGAGTGTGGAAAGAGAAGAAAGTGGAGAAAATGGAGAAGCTGAAGAAGATGATGTAGATGGGGTCTCAGACACATTGCTACCCAGTTTAAGATACAGCTGAGTATCATCAGCATAGCAATGGAATGAGACCCCATAGCTGCTGATAATACACCCAAGTGGTACCATGTATAGGTTGAAAAGGAGGGGTCCCAGAATTGATCCCTGGGGCACACCACTGGACTGTCGCCGAGCGGAACGAAGGTGGAGGAAGGACAAGCTGCAGGTGTCCCTTCAAATTTTTAAAGACTGTTGGCGCAATTATCAAGACACAGTTAAAGCAGCCAAAAAGGACTATTTTTCTAACTTGATCTCATCACACAGCCACAATCCACGTGTCCTTTTTAATACTATTGACTCTTTTCTTAACTCTCCACAGACACCTGGTTTTGATGCATCCACTCAGTTGTGCAATAATTTTATGCAGTTTTTTATTGATAAGGTTACCTCTATAAGGGCTTCTATCTTACGCCCAAACTCTGACCCCTCTGTGTGTGTTCCCTGCTCTGCTGCCTTCAATCAGTTTGAGCCGGTGACTGTGTCATTTTTAGAGGACATGGTCACTCAGATTAAACCTTCTGGTTCTCCATGTGATGCTCTTCAACCACACTTTTTTAAAGAGGTTTTCCCTTGTTTTAAACACTTGGTTCTTAACCTTTTTAACAGTAGTCTGTTATCTGGAGCAGTCCCTGCCAATTTTAAACATGCGGTTGTTGAGCCCCTGTTAAAAAAACCCTGTCTTGATCCCACTGTGTTGGGGAATTTTAGGCCCATCTCTAAGCTTCCCCTCCTGTCAAAAATCTTGGAAAAAATTGTTTATGCTCAGTTAAAATCCTTCTTGGATGCACATAACATCATGGATGTGTTCCAGTCTGGATTTAAAACTCTCCATAGCACAGAGTCAGCTTTGTTGAGAGTTTTTAATGACATCCTCCTGGCATGTGACTCGGGCGATCATGTGATCCTTGTGTTGCTGGATTTAACTGCTGCGTTCGACACAGTGGACCACAGCATTTTACTATCACGCCTACAGCACCAAGTAGGCATTGGTGGGACTGCTCTGGAGTGGTTGGGGTCCTATTTGGCTGACAGAACATTTTCTGTAAAACTTGCTGGGTTTGAATCATTTTCTGCTCCTTTGTCATGTGGCGTACCTCAGGGATCAATTTTAGGGCCATTGCTTTTTTCTTTATATCTGCTTCCTCTAGGATCGATTTTTAGAAAACACGGCATATCATTTCACTGCTACGCTGATGATTGCCAAATCTATGTGCCTTTGAAGCGGGTTGATGCCTGGTCCATTAAACCTCTTTTATCGTGTCTCGAGGATCTTAAAGCTTGGATGGCCCTAAACTTCCTGCATTTTAATGAAAAAAAGACTGAGGTACTTGTTTTTGGACCTAGTGGAGCTTGTTCGAGCCCTCCAGTTGATTTAGACCCCCTGACAATTTATGTAAAATCTACCATTACAAACCTTGGTTTTAAGATGGACAGTGATTTTAAGCTCGAGAGTCAAATAAGGGCCACTGTAAAATCTGGTTTTTATCACCTGAGAAAAATAGCAAAGGTAAAATCTATTCTCTCACGGCAACAGTTAGAAACAGTAATTCATGCCTTCATTTCATCACGGCTGGATTACTGTAATTCTCTTTATCTTGGAGTCAGCCAGTCCTCACTTGCACGTCTGCAGCTGGTGCAAAATGCTGCTGCACGTCTTTTAACCGGAACACGTAAAAGAGAGCACATCACACCTGTCCTGGCTTCTCTCCACTGGCTGCCCGTGTATTTTAGAGTTCATTTTAAAATTCTCTTGTTTGTTTTTAAGGTTTTAAACAACCTTGCCCCCCCTTATTTGGCAGAGCTTCTACACCATTACACTCCATCCCGGTCACTCAGGTCTGCTGACCAGCTGCTCCTGGTCATTCCACGGAGTAAGAGGAAGCTTCGAGGAGACAGGGCCTTCTCTGTTGGTGGCCCCGAGTTATGGAATGCTCTGCCTTTACACATTCGACAAGCTCCCTCACTGTCCATTTTTAAAACACGTTTAAAAACGCATCTATACTCATTGGCCTTCAACCCAACTGAGACTTGATTTTACTTCATGTTTATTGATTTTATCTGTTTATCTTGTCGTTTTATTGTATTTTAAAGTGAAATTTTAGTTCACTGTGTATTAGTTTGGTGGTCAGCGCTTTGTTTCAGCTGTGGCTGTGTTAAAGCGCTTTACAAATAAAGTTGATGATGATGATGATGATAGTGGTGATAAGTGAACTGAGAGAGACAATGTTAGCCTTGACCAGGACTGTTGGGAAGGGGTCAAGAGCACATGTGCAGGGTTTCATTGCCCTGACAGTGGCTTCAACTTCCTTCACACAGACCTCTGGGAAAAAGCTGAGGGGAGGAGGGTTCTCAAGCTGTACATTTGCAGCCGGAGAAAGGGCAGGGGGTGAAGAGGTGATGGCTGATCTGATTTTTTGGATCTTGTTTTGGAAAAAGGAGATAAATTTATTACAAAGATCATTAGTGGAGTCAGTGAGTGAGGTTGTACGTGGCTGAAGGAGGTGAGTGATGGTTGAAAAAAGTATTTTGGAGTTACCAGGGTTATCAGAAATTATAGATGAATAAAATAAAGTTCGAGAGTTTTTGAGGGACCTAGCATACATCTTACGATGCTCTGTACTGTATAAGCTAGATGTTGAGATGTTGAGCACGTTCCAAACCAGCATGATCAGCATGTTATCTTGTCCATATAGACCAGGGGTGCCTAAAGTGGGGCACACGGGCCAAAGTTGGCCCACCAAGCCATTTGAGATAGCCCACCAAGTTGTCCTTATTAACGGTACTATATTAAAAATTCCTTTGAAGGTAAGTAAGTAAATAAGTAATGATCTTGCACTTAATACACTTATAAATCACACATAAATCATTTATAAAAGTAAATTATAAATATGAACTGGCTTCAATGGCAATTTTAGCCTCTTTTGGAGGATGCTCAAGCACCCCTAAATTTTAACTTAGCACCCCTGGAAAAATTAAGACACCATCATTAGGATTTTGTAAGGAAACAGTTCTCAAACCATTGATTCACCAAATTATTACTTACTAGTGTTTTTCTTTTACATTTTATGCTTTTGTTGGATGGAACTGGGACCCTGTGTACACAATTTTGTTCCACCACATACAAGATACAAGATACAAGAGCTTTTATTAACATTGCACCAGTTCTCACCAATACAACATGATAATGTATACACAGTCATCCAGAAGAGGGGTAGAGAATGTAAAGCTGCTGCTTATTCAAACACATGACATGTTCTTCAGCGCGGCCTCTCTCATCCGTCTCGGGATGAAGGTCAAATCAGATATGGAAAAAAGGAAAACACAATAGGAATCATTTGTGATATTCAAAAAAAGAATCCATCAAAGATTGCCTTAAAGGAGAAATGAAAAGTGTTTTTAAGCTAATAGTAGTCTAATGAAAAGCATAAAATAAGCTTGTTGAGAAAATTTCACAAGTCAAAAATGTCATCCTAACTCAAATTTAGACTTTGCAAAGTGAAAAAATTCTCATCTGGTGTTTTTGACCCCCCTCCCTCTGCTTGCTCTCCGTCCCCTGAATATGACATAGGCAGTGCAATGGTCGTCCCTCATACAGTAATATTAGTGTGTGTATCTAGTATTTTTTCAACTTTCATCATTTTGTAAACCGCCCCCTAGCTTATAGACTGTAGTTATGTTATCATTCACAAGAGTTTGTATATATTTTTTTGTTTATGTAGTGTTTTGTAGTTCTGTTTGTGTTAATAAAAAAAAAATCTAGTAGTGGACAAAAAGGTTTCAGTGTGTAGCAATTAGGGATGCAGCAAAAAAAAATCTATTTTTTAAAGAATCAAGATTCTTAGTCCTGGCGATTCAGAATCGATTCTAAAAGCCCCAAAATAGATTTTAAAACTTTTTTAAAATTTTATATTGTATTTTTACCGCTCCTGTGCATTCGGCCGCTGTAGAATTTTGGCCGTGTAGGGCCACCGTAGTTAGTTAGCCAGGCAGCTCCCAATGGAGCCTGCTAGCAAGGAGGGAGACCCTGCATGTTTCAACTTGCTCCTTCATCTTTAAAAATCATTTTAGATCCTACTATGTTCTGTGGAATACAGAGCTTAACAAGACATTGGTAACTGTTTCAGGACATTTTCAACACCCCCACTCCCATGTTAGCATACGGCGCTAGCATGCTAACGTTAGCATACGGCGCTAGCATGCTAACGTTAGCATGCGAAGGCTATTCGTATTTCCAGGATAGAAATGCCCATTAATGCACTAAATCACCAAACTGTTTTTGACAAACTAAAGTGATATCCTTCAGATTCAAAAAGGTCTTCTGCTTCCATTTTAAATGACAGACAAGAGGACAGTAATGATGGGTTTATAGCTTCAGTGTTATTGTAAGATAGCAAAGGAGGTCTTAATTGTGTCATAAAAGTGCGTCCAGAAAATTACTACAGAAATCACTGCACTTCGGCATGTAGCAGGAAAAATGTAAAAAAACTATTTCTTTAAGCTACTGACTTGAAAAAAGCATACTAAGTATGTTTATGTGTGTTGTTTACTATATGAAATTCTTGTTATATCGATTTTTTCAGATTTGATTACATTTCTCCTTTAAGACACTCTATGAGAAAGTCCCAAAAACTCTATCAGCATTAAGCACAACCAGACAAGACATTGTTGCAGTTTGACGACATGCAAGGAGATCAAAGAGTCTGTGAGTAACATTCAGATAAGCATAGTTCAGCAGTTGTTCAGCTTGGCGCTATCCGAGCGCACACACAGAGATCTCTGGTGGGGGGGGGGGGAGGAGGTCAGCAAGGTCTCTTCAGCTCTACGACTCCAGGAGAATAGTTTCCAGACAGCCTTCTTTTCAAGGTCGTGTGCAGAAACCAGATTAGATAGTTCTTTTGTTTATCTTCAATCCAGGCCACAGTGTTCTTTTTGACTGCAGCCTTCCAAGTCCAGGTGCTGTTCAGGTCCAAAATCGCCGAATCATATGAGGTTCCGAGCTACGAACCCCCATCTGTGCCCTGATTGAGGCCGGGCGGCTGTAAACGAGTTCCAAAGCGCACCGCAGGTCCGCGGTGGTCTACCGCCGCTCCCATCGTGCGATTCAGTTCGTACAACAGCTGGGATGAGGAGCTCACAGCCCGGATCAGAGAATCTTGCTGATCAGGAAGTTTGGCCAGCGCGCTGATAGCCGCCGAAGTCTTCCTGAGCTTCCAGTAGCAGACAGCTCCGCTGACGCCAAAAAACAGAGCAGCTGCCACCAATATCCCAATAATCCACAAATCTTCCACGTCTTCGACAGACAAGACGGTCAGACACATAGGTTGCCACTGTCCCCACGAGTCCATCATGTATCCGACAGCGTGCGTGTCAGAGGGGCAGACTGCTTCTCCTGGCCCGGTCCGCTTCGTGGAAAAAATCTTATCTATAGAGGAAACAGCCCAATTTATTAAATCCATCGCAAATTGGTTCGAGTGAGCGCTGAAGAGTCACAGACGAGACAAAAAGCAAGCAGGGAGGAGGAAAACTTAAGGAGGGTAGGAGCAAAAAGATATGCGACTTGCTTTGCCGAGAGCGGAAGTAGAAAGGAATGACACATGCACCACGTGTGGTGCAAATGACAAAAAAACAACAACCTTGAATTCCTTGAATACTGAATAAATGTTGGATAAATATGTAATTTTCTCATTCAACCTTTATTTAGGCAGGTTAATCCCAGTGAGCCTTGGGGACTCATTTACAAGAGAGACCGTTGGTTACGTATTGTAACCCCAGATCCTATGAGTGTAAGTGTGGCCCTTTAGAGGTGCAGTCTGTAACTTTTCTAAAAATATATTTTAACATATTTCTTCACTCTGTCACTATCTCCTGACAGACTGATGTTAGACAAAGTAATCTTTGAAAAAACTATAGTCCCCTTGCTTCTCCAGGTGTTACTAAAAGCATTTCTAAAAAGCCACAGTGACCCGCCGTTAACCAGCCAATAAAAACAGAGTTTTTAACCAGCCAATAAAAACAGAGCTTCTCACTTCTCACGCTCCTAACCCACGCCCCCGCCTGTCCCAGCCCCAGCGGCCGCGCACGTTCTCGTTCAAAGGATTGCAAAGCGATGCAAAACTGTTTTGTATGTGACACAAATGTATTAAATTCCCCTTCTTCATCCCTGATCTGGACTTTTCTTTTGTTTTTTTGCCAAAAGTCAAGTGATCGCTTCCTCCTCCGCTGACTCCATGACTGAAATGAGGAAATTAATGAATTTGTCACGAGCGAATTAAACTCGGGTTCAACGTGGCTGCGCGAGGCTCTGCAGATTTCCTGGTGTTCTGGTGTTCTGGACCAGCGCTCTATGTTTTTATTTTATTTTTTAGAATGTTTTATTAACATATAAACACAGAAGATCGCAGCAGCTGAGACAGGACATGCAGTGGAGGCGGAGATAAGGAAGCTGAGCTGAATTTCACTCTGGCAACCGCCACACCTCAATAAACGTAGATAGCAGGTGAGCAATCCTCATTATCTGATGGTGAATGAATAATTGCCTATCCATAATTAGGATCAAAAAGCAGTTCCAAGAGTACTTCTGACTGAAGGAATGTTTGAACCATAACACCCATCAAATAAAGACAGAAACAACTGTGTCATTTAATCAATAAGTTTACTGATAATGAAAAAAGTTTTACTCTGCTGCAACCCTGAGAACAGAATGTGTCAAGGAGGAGCTGGAGACATGATCCCGTAGATAAAAACGGATGAATTGAGTCGCTGACGACCAAGAAGCCGCAGAACAGATATCCTGCACAGAAAGGCCTCTGAGCAGGGCTGTGAAAGTCGCCATCCCTCGAGTAGAGTGAGCTTTAATACCATCAGGAGGCTGTAGGCCAGAGGAACTGTAAGCCTGGGAGATGGCTTCACATAGCCAGTGTGACAACCGCTGAGAGGTCAAAGGTTGATCCTGGGAATGTCCTCTGAAATGCACAAAGAGCTTATCAGATTTACGTATTGCAGCTGTGCGTTTCACATAACATCTGAGAGCTCGTACCAGACAAATCAAATGTAAATATTCTTCCTCTGAGTTATTATGAGGAGGAAGGAAAAACCTATCCAATGTTATGATCCTGGAACTGAATGAACTCGTTATGATCTTAGGTGTAAATGCAGGATTCGGTCTAAGTTCAGCAGAGCTTCCATTGCCTTGAATTTTTAGAAAGGAAGGGGAGACAGACAGTCCAGATAGGTCACTTACTCTCTTAGCTAATGTTAGAGCTAACAACAAAGTTGTTTTAAGAGATAGAAACTTTAGTGGCATCTCATTCAACGGCTCAAATGGATCTTTAGCTAATGCATTTAATACAGTAACTGAGTCCCATTGAGGAGCCAAGGTGCGAGAAATTGGTCTAAGGCGACGGGCACCATTCAGAAAATGTTTCATTAGGGGATGATTAAACACTGTTCTATAATTAAACCCTTCATGACAGGAAGAAATTGCTGCAGCATACCATTTAACCGTAATGAAGGCCAAATTTCTGTCCAGCAACAATTGTAAATATGATAAAATGGAACCCAAATGAATGTCCCAATGATCCTAGGAGCTATGCTGTCAGGGGCTTCATGCCCCTAGTAGGGTCACCCAAGGCAGACAGGTCCTAGGTGAGGGACCAGACAAAGTGCAGCCCAAAGACCCCTTATGATGAGTCAAATCACTGGAAACAATGTTCCCTCGCCCGGACGCGGGTCACCGGGGCCCCACTCTGGAGCCAGGCCCGGAGGAGGGGCACGTTGGCGAGCGCCTGGTGGCCGGGCTTTTACCCATGGAGCTCGGCCGGGCACAGCCCGAAGAGGAGACGTGGGTCCCCCTTCCCATGGGCTCACCACCTGTGGGAGGGGCCAAAGGGGTCGGTGCATTGTGGAATGGGTGGTGGCCGAGGACGGGGACCCTGGCGGTCTGATCCTCGGCTACAGATATATATATATTTTTCCCCCCCGCGACCCGACCCCGGATAAGCGGAAGAAAATGGATGGATGGATGGAACCCAAATGACATGAACATGGGTCCAGCTGCTTTTCCAGGCACCAACGTTGAAAAGCAGCCCATTTTGATGCATAAACAGCTGTGGTAGACTTTGCAGGTGCTCCCTGAATGGTACCAATGACATATTTAGAAAAACCAAGGTTTTCTAAACGTTGTTGTTCAGCAGCCAAACCGACAGATGCTGACCTATCACCGAATGCATCCTTATTGCTACCCCTGCTTGCAGGAGAGCGTCGTCTCTCCAAGGGAGCTTCCAGGAGCGGCCTATCAGCTGCAGCAACATTGGAAACCATGGTGCGTTTGTGCGCTCCGGAGCGATCAGAATCACTGATAACCCCTCCTCTCTCACCCTTTCCAACAGTGCTGGTAACAGAGGAACTGGAAGAAAGGCATAAATTAACGTTGTTAGCCATGGTCTGTGTGGAAAGGCGTCCACCCCCAACGGGAAGTGTCGTGAGGGCTCAGGAAGAAGAACAGAGGGCACTGAGCATTCTCCTGTGTGGCAAATAAGTCCACTTCCACCCTCCCAAACCTACTCCAAATTTGTGAAATCAGGTCCGGGTGAAGCGTCAAATTTCTGTCCAGAGGCTCGCCCCTCGACAAAATATCGGCACCTTTGTTTTGCACGCCTGGGATGTAAATTGCCCTCAGCGATTTCAGGTGAATGTACGCCCAGCAAAGCAGCTTCCTGGCTATGTTCAGCAGCTGGTCTGAGCGTACCCTACCCTCGCGGTTTATGTATGCGATGGCTGCCTTGTTGTCTGTATGGACCAGAACATCCTGGTCCCAAATCATGTAAACAAAATGTTTCAGAACTTTGTGAACTGTTAACAGCTCCAGCACGTTTATGTGGAGAGACGTGCCTGATGGCCACGTCCCGCCCACCGTCTGAGACAAACAAGTCCGGCCCCAACCGGAAAGAGACGCATCTGTAAAGACCGCCCTGAATGACATCACCTTGCTCAGGAGAACCCCTTCTGATAGAGTCCTGGGATTCCCCCAGAACACCAGTTCCGTTCTCATTGACGGAGGAACCGTGACTCGATGTCTTTTGTGGCGTATTGGGTTTATTCTCTGACGTATAAACCACCTCTGCAATTTGTGCATGTGCAATAAACCCAGTTTCACTACCGCATGCCCGGTGGCCATCATTCCCAATAATTTCGTAATTGTTAATGCTGTAACCATCCTGTGAGGCTGAACGCATTGAAGGAGTGACGTCAGTGACTCTTTCCTCTGGTCTGACAAAACAGCTGTCATGCTGGTGGAGCAGAGAAACACGCCCCAAAAAACTATTTGCTAGGCTGGTGAAACAACTTTTCTCCCAATTTATGGCAAAACCTAATCGGGACAGATGATTCACCAAAATCACCGTCTGTGCTGCTGCCTCCTCTTTCGAGCGAGAAAGAAGCAGTAGATTGTCGAGGTAATAGAGAACCCTTATGCCCTTTGAACGTAGCGGGTGCAACGCTACCTCGATGACCTTTGAGAAGGTCCAAGGTGCCAGAGTGTACCCAAACGGCAGGCGATTGTACTCGTAACAGGTTCCCTGAAAGGCGAACCTGAGGAATTTTCTATGTTTGTTGACGATTGGAATGTGGAAGTAGGCATCTCGGAGATCGATTGATACAAACCAGTCCCCTCGCATCACGTACTTGAGAATGCGCTTTATCGTTAACATGTGAAATGGATGTTTCATGATGTGCTGGTTGAAGGTTGACAAATCCAGGATCGGCCTGAGTCCTTCTGATTTCTTGGGGACTAGGAAATATTTTGAGTAAAAACCGGTTCTCTCCTTGCTCGAGGGGACTTCGGAAATGACGTGCTTCGCTAACAGTTCCTATGGTTCTAATTGCAGCGCCGTGCCCTGTGCTATGGATGTGAGTTTTGTCTCCAAAACTCCATTGAACCTGGGCGGTGTTCCTGAAAACTGTAGAGTGTAACTTTTGCGAATTAGTCGACTTAACCAGCTGTTTAGAGAGCAGGTCTGATGCCAGACTGTACTGTGATTTGTCAAAGGTGCAGCCAGAGTGTTCTGCCGCACGAAAGGAAATAACCTGGCCTCTACCGCTGCTAAGTGTACAGAGTCCATATTGGCCCATGGGAACCCCTTCTGAAAAGGGGCGCTTGTCGAACGCCGCGTCACGACTCTTGCACTAACCCTCGTTTGGTTCATGCAGACATGAAAAACGTCTCTTTCGAGGCGGATCAGTGACTGTACCTGTTTCTGCTTGACTTGTTGGGGGAAGAGACGAAAAGTCCTGGATGAAACTACTGTTTCTAGGCCAGGCTCATGTGATTTAACCGATTTTAAGAGAGTAGAAGTTTGTCTGCTCGGTTGCACGGTTCATCGCTCAGTGACTGATGACAGTTGCGTGTGCGGGCCCCCACCGTTGTTTGGGGAGGCAGGGCTGGATGGGTCACAAAGAGGTCTCTGTTCACACCTGTAACCCGGCACTTTGTTCTATCACATGAGAAGGACATAGTTTTCTGTTTATTTTTTAAAGACAATCTTGTGTCAGATTCATTACCCGTGTTTGGAGATACGTTCACGAACCTCGGAAAAGAGGCAATCAGCGTGTCTGAATAAAAAACACTGTTTTTAATGACAGTTTCTTTATTATAAGTAAAACACACACTGTTGCACACACCTCCGGCACACGTTACTTCTTGTGCTGGTCTCTCCTCATGCCCTGGTACTGGCCAGTCCACGAAGGCTGGTGGCGGCCCCTTCCCCTGAAGGTCCCGGTCCTCTGGAATGACTAGGATGGGTGCCCTCTCGAAGCAACTGGGGGCTGTGGCACGGT
>JBBPBX010028224.1:0-18959 GCA_038048925.1 Garcialebias charrua
GGTGGGGTCACCTCCCTTCAGCAAAGGAAGAACAAAGGCTGTTTTCCAAGCATCCGGAATGGTGTTTTGGCTTATGGACAGATTAAAGATGTGGGTCACAGGGACTGTGATGATATGAGCAGCCAGCCTTAAGAAATAAGGTGGAAGTTCATCTGGACCTGCAGATTTTTTAGGATCAAGATCATTTAACAGTTTATTTACCTCACTGACTGAGAACGGAGAAAAAGAGAAGGTGTGATTAACAGATGGTTGACTTGTAGGAGGGATTTGATTTGTAGAAGTTTGATTATTAGATAAAGTGGCTGATTTTCCGTTTGTAACTGTGTCAAATAATGAACTAGAAGCAACAAAATGTTTATTGAAACAGTTCAGGATCTCGTGCTTATTTGACACAGGAACAGAGTCAACAAGAAATTGTGATGGGAGGTCAGATGATTGGGGGGTGCCTGAGAGAGATTTGATGGTTTTCCAGAATTTTTTAGGATCGTTTAGATTTTTGGAGGTCTGAGATAAGAAGTAGTTACGTTTTGCGGCTTTGATGGCAGTTGTGCATTTATTCCTTAGCTGCCGAAATTTCAACCAATCAGTGTCTGAGTGTGATTTTCTTGCTGCGGCCCAAAGATGATCTCTCCAGTGCAGGAGATCAGCTAGTTCAGGAGTAAACCAGGGGCTGTCACGGCCCTTTATCCTGAACTGCCGGAAAGGTGCGTGTTTGTTTACAAAGTAAATGAAACTATTATGAAAATAGTTCCAAGCGGTGTTCACGTCATTGATTTGTAGGATACGTTGCCAATCAAAGTGGGATAGATCCCAAAGGAATGACTGTTCACTGAAACGTTTCAAATCCCTTTTTTGAATTATTCTGGGCTTAGCAGGTGGAAGTTTAGTAGATCTAAGAGCTGCTATTACGGAATGATCACTCAAAACGTTAGCAAATACACCTATACCAGGAAATTTGTGAGGAGCATTTGTGAAAAACAGATCTAAGGTAGAAGATTTTTCGGGACATTTTATGTTTGGTCTGGTGGGAGAATCGATAAGTTGTGTTAGATTGAGAGATAGGCAACATTCCTTGAATTTATCACAGAGGGGGGTCGACTCATTCCAATCAATGTTGAAATCTCCAGCCAAAACAATCTCATTGTGTTTTAAATTTCCTATGAATTCAGTCAGGGAGGACAGAGCTTCAGGTGTTGCGGAGGGGGGACGATAACATCCAACAACAGTTAAGGGCTGACCTCCTTTCAAAGTGATGTTCACAGCTAAAGCCTCAAACTGGTTTGCGATTGTTTTTTTAGATGCAATCCTGGCAGCCAAAGAATCTCTGATGTAAATAGCGACTCCACCTCCCCTTGTATTACGATCACAACGATAGATCTTAAATTCATTGATTGCCAGGTCATTTTTCAAAACAGATTTTTTGAGCCAAGTTTCAGAGATAACGATCACATCTGCCCCAGAAGAAGTGATTAGGATTTTCAATTCATCAAGTTTTTTTAGAAGGCTACGAGCGTTTACATGCAGAAAACGGAGACCTGAAATATTTTTAAACTCATTAGGTGTACAGTAGTTAGTGATTGGCCCTGGGTTTGGCTGAATCCCTGAGATCAATAACAACATTAATATCAGACATTTACTTGACTTCTTTGTCAGTGATGTGTAATTACAGGAGTTAACAGTGTGACATTTTGCCCCCATAATTGAACCATGTGAAACATTGATGAAGACACGATCATTCAGAGCCCAAAAACAATGAAAGTCGCAGTGATGGGCAGATCCAGATGTGTTGATAAGATTCAGTGATTCCAGGTAGTCTGAGAACTGAAAATAAGGACAGTAATATGAAAATAACAACAACACAAAAGTGAAAGACTATTATTGAAAGACTATTGAAAGACTGTTCAGTACAGCAGGACAGATTCTCTCTCCCTAAAGAGCCAGACATGGACTCAAAAACTTTGAAAACCAACTTCTTCTGAACTTGAACAAGAAATTCTTGCTGCAATATTAAAATGTGTCAGTTCATGGGATGTTAGGAGACAAGAGATTTCTCCAAATGTCTCAACACTCAGGACCAAGTTTTGAAAATGTTGTCAGGAAGTTAAAGTATTGTTCATTGTTGATCCATTACAAGATTGACTAGACAATATTTTAACTAGAGTTGATGACAAACGAGTTGAAGTGATCTATTCCTTTGTTAGTTGTGTCTAATGCTCCTTTTTTCAAACAGACAACTTTTACTTAAATGTGTTTACTGCAGTTAAAATGACACATTGGTTTTATTTTGTGTTAAATAAAAACTTTCAAAGGTATAATCATTCCTCTTTCTTATTTTGCTTAATGGTATTTAACTCATCACTGAAATTCTGACACACAGAATCAAAAGTCCAAGTGTGAACTGTGTCACAGAGTAAACACAATAAAAACATGCATTATCTGCAGCATTGTTCATTAAAATGGCTCAACACTATTAATGTATTACAGAAAATATGCATACAGTACGCACACTTAATGGTATTGTAGACCATTGCATTAGTTAATACATTCAGCAAGTACTTTTACTTTAATACTTTAAGTATTTTTAAAAGCAAGTACTTATTTACTTTTACTTAAGTAAAAATATTAATATGGTACTTCTACTTTTACTAGAGTACATTTTTGTCTGTTTATTTGTACTTTTACTTAAGTACAGTGTTTGAGTACTTTCTCCACCACTGAGTAGTAGTATGAAAGTATGAAAAGTTACACCAACACTAAAACACTAAACATTTAATAAACATAAGCATAAAATGAAATAACAAAAGTGTAATACTGTCCTGAGTTTTTTGCATAGTAGTATAAAAGTGTAAAAAGTATATCTATAAAATAAAATGAAAGTTCTGGCATTGACATTTGTAATAGAGTGACAAAGCAGCATATGAAGTTTATGTACACAGTATATGTATGAGGTAGTTGATATTGGTATAGAGGTAAAGTGGCATATGCAATAAGGCTAGTAAAAAAAATATATATATATATATATATATATATATATATATATATATCAGCAGTAGTGTAGATATAAAAAGTAGTGTAAATGTAAACAGTAGTAATAAATGTAAACAGTAGTAATAAATGTAAACAGTGAATGTAAACAGTAGTATGACTATAGGCAGTAATGTAATACAAACATTAGTGCAAATATAAGAAGTAGTGCAAACTGAATGAGCACATGACCGCGAGTTTAGTGAATAACCCGTTTTGATAGCACAGAGTCCAGTGTTAAAATCTTTGTGTTGTGTGGTGGTGTGTGAAAGTTTTTTGTGATTAAGGCAGTACAAATGGGAGGGAGGGCAGAGCAGGCAGAGAGTATAGCATCCTGACTGTCTGATGAACAGAGCTGTCATTTAGTCTACATACAATACCTGCATCTACATCCCTGTATCTATTTGTGTGTGGTTATGAGCATGCATAAGTGTATAAGGCTTCTATAATAGAACATTTAATAGTGACCGCGAAGCATCAGAGACCCGACCCCCAAGACCCGGGGCAGACAAGGGGGGACCAGAGCCCAAGGCCCCAAGAGGGACCCCGAGCACAGAGCCCCCAGGGGTCTTGAACCACTTTGTCTGTGGCTGCCTGCCTGGGAGGAGTCGCCCAGAAACCAGTGTAGCACCAGCAAACTAGCTGGCCCACTAAAGGAGTGTACTGCTTGAGTGTGAGGATTTTGTTTGACTGCTGTCAGTTTCAGGATACATCAGGATGTAATAAATATAATCTGGTGTTTACCTGGTTTTAAAAATATTCAAATGCAACCTCACAAGTGTACACTAGCACACATTAGATTCCTCTTGGTCCATTTTTATTAAACAGAGTCAGAGAGATTTATTTGTCACACATAGCACATGTGGTGCATGTGGTGGAACGAGATAATGTACACAGGGTCCCAGTTACATCCCACAATAAAATGTAAAAGAAAAACAGTAATAAGATCTAAGATATGAACTAAGAAAAACATTAACTAAATATACACTACGCACTAATAGCATAAAAATAACAATATATACTTTGTACATATAATTGTATATTATTATTATTATTATTATTATTATTATTATTGTTATTATTATTATTATTAATATGTAAATGTTCAAAATATCTACATTTTATTTTCAAAACATTATCTCAGACAAACATTGACGTCTCCATTTCTTTCAAAAACATGGTTCTCGTTGAAATCTGCTTCAGCTCTTCGCTTTTGTTTTTATGCCACTTTTGATATTAGAAGTTTTAAACTACCTTTCAGGTACTTTTCGCTTGCATCCTTCAACTTTTATCTTTTTAAAACTCTAGAATTGACGGAGGGTGTACCGTGTTTGTCTCGTTACCTTTTTCTTTTAAAGTGTTACTGTTCTTTTCATTCACATGCAGTAAAACAACATGTTGAAGCTGATTTGAATTGTATTCAGAGGCAGCACAGAAGGTAGTCCTGAAGCACTTGACATGTCTAAAGCTTCCCTCAGCGTGTGTTGCTCGTGTCCCACAACAGCTTCCTAAGGGATGGGGGTGGGGGGCGGCACATTATGAATACCTCCGGTTTTGTTTCTTGACTGTAAGTAGCATTAGGATATTCTCTGTCACAACAAAAAGCTCCAGTTCAATTCGTCTCACTTCACGTTCTCTCTCTGTGAATGTTCCTTTAGCATTTAATAAATAATCCATGTCGCCCACCTCCCCACCTATCGCACATTGTTACATTTTTGTTTCCCACCCTGCTGGGAGGACACGACAACTGAAGCCGGGCCTCATTGACGGCTGTTTGTTTGGTGTGATACAGATACATCCTGCCCTCTGCAAACGATGGGCTGCCCTCCACACTGCTCTGCAGATTGATTCCTGAGGGTGTTTGAGCTGGATCAAATGATCCCCCGTGGCAGCCCTCCCATGCAGCAGAGACCCCATTGATTTTCACAGAGATGCCAGCAGGCTGAAGGGCAGCGTGGAACCCTGCAGAGAGCTATTCATGAAGAGTTAGGCCACAACTTTAACATGGAAATAAAAGAACATTCAGGAGAACTTTGGTGGATTCAGGTAGAACTGTTTGTTCGTGCGCAGAAGTGAAAACGTTTTCACCTGCGTCTTTGTGTTCGTCTTCATTTGTCTGACTGTTAGCAAATTATTTCCTTTACCACTAATTATTTACCGTATTTTCCGGCGTATAAGTCGCTCCAGCGTGTAAGTCACATTTATTATGCATCACTGCTGACCTGTCTATTATACGTTTATTTAACATTCAAATTCGCTTCATTTTGCCTGGGTGGCGCCATCCATCCATTCATCGCAGCCAGAGCCGCTACCTCTCCAGCGTTCCTCCGCCTGCACCAGCTGAGTTTCATTCAACCTTTCTTTAGACAGGTTAATCCCCTGAGCCTTAAAGTCCATGACCCACCATGTTTTCAAATTGCATCGCCATTAATATTTAGTAGTGATTTAAATAATAAAACAGGAGCGTTTATTGATATTGCAGATAAATAACGCTAAATGTGTTATTTCATGATTTAAAGGAGTTTTTAACGCAGGAGCTGCTGCCTAATGTGTCCCTCTCCATATATGGGCATTGACGTCACTGAAGTATCTGCCTTGAATGCAGGCGGAGCATCATGCATCAACAGCTTCCTTATTTCTGACCAGAGTAGTTACGAATACAACTAATAAAAACGATGTGTTGCCCAGTTCTGCTGCAATACCTTGAAGGATGGCGTTAGTGTTCATTATTCCCCCAAAATCAAAAGGATTCATAATGGATTTATAAAGTGGACCGACCAGTGAAGAAGGCTTGCACCTCGACAGTTATGAGAAATCGGGAGGTTTTGTGGGTAAGACTTTTGCTCAATTTAATTTTTGACATCAGAACAGAATGAATAATAGAGCAGGCTTTTAAATGTACCATAGTTTGGTAATATTCACACCACTTTTTCATGAAAATCTGTGTCGCTATCCTGTGGCTAGTTAGCATAACAAAGTGTACATCAGTTCTCGTTTTTTCTCGGCATTACATTGCACGGAAATAATAAACATCCCCCAATGTCTGAGTTAGGCACAAACATAACTGTGAAGTGTGTACAACTCTACAGCGATAAATACAAAAGATAAAAACAAAAATGCCACGATTTAAGGGGATTTAAACTGGTAGAGCGGTGTGTGTCTGCTGTTTGTAACCACGCGGGTGACGGTGTGTCCGCGGCAGCAGCAGTGGGTGACGTGAGGTCCACTCTGTGTGTCCGGCTGCCCGCACGAGTGACGTGAGGTCCACTCGGTGTGTCCGACTGCCCGCGCGGGTGACGTGAGGTCCACTCGGTGTGTCCGCGGCTGCATTAGCGGGTGACGTGAGGTCCACTCGGTGTGTCCGGCTGCTCGCGCGGGTGACGTGAGGTCCACTCGGTGTGTCCGTGGCTGCCCGCGCGGGTGACGTGAGGTCCACTCGGTGTGTCCGTCTGCCCGCGCGGGTGACGTGAGGTCCGCTCTGTGTGTCCGTGTCTGCCCGCGCGGGTGACGTGAGGTCCACTCAGTGTGTCCGTGGCTGCCCGCGCGGGTGACGTGAGGTCCGCTCTGTGTGTCCGTGTCTGCCCGCGCGGGTGACGTGAGGTCCACTCGGTGTGTCCGTGTCTGCCCGCGCGGGTGACGTGAGGTCCACTCTGTGTGTCCGTGGCTGCCCGCGCGGGTGACGTGAGGTCCACTCGGTGTGTCCGTGGCTGCCCGCGCGGGTGACGTGAGGTCCACTCGGTGTGTCCGTGGCTGCCCGCGCGGGTGACGTGAGGTCCACTCGGTGTGTCTGTGGCTGCCCGCGCGGGTGACGTGAGGTCCACTCGGTGTGTCCGTGGCTGCCCGCGCGGGTGACGTGAGGTCCACTCGGTGTGTCCGTGGCTGCCCGCGCGGGTGACGTGAGGTCCACTCGGTGTGTCCGTGGCTGCCCGCGCGGGTGATGTGAGGTCCACTCGGTGTGTCCGCGGCTGCAGCAGCGGGTGACGTGAGGTCCACTCGGTGTGTCCGGCTGCCCGCGCGGGTGACGTGAGGTCCACTCGGTGTGTCCGTGGCTGCAGCAGCAGGTGATGTGAGGTCCACTCGGTGTGTCCGCGGCTGCAGCAGCGGGTGATGTGAGGTCCACTCGGTGTGTCCGGCTGCCCGCGCGGGTGACGTGAGGTCCACTCGGTGTGTCCGTGGCTGCAGCAGCAGGTGATGTGAGGTCCACTCGGTGTGTCCGTGGCTGCAGCAGCGGGTGAAGTGAGCTTTTAGCACTGAAATTATCATCACTCTCATAAACCTCCATCAGAACTCACTCAGTGCCTTCTGACTGGAGCCTTTTTTTACGTCATTCCGGAGTTCGGCAATCATAGGCGGGGTTTCCGGATTCTTCCGTGACTCCGTTTTTTTTTTTGTTTTTTTTTACACTTGCCTAGCCCAAATGCAAAAATGAAAATATACATCATATTCTACTACAGTAATTGTCCAATATGGTGAATTGTTACTGTCACGGCGGGTGTTGTCCTTTAAAGCTGGGATATGCGATTTCTTGAACACTCTGGGACAGAAATATTTTCAGCGCAGAAAAGCATTCTGCTACCTCCCCCTCAGAGCTATATATGGCTCAGAGGGGGAGCCACAGTCCGTGCTTCTGCTGAATTTTAGTTCTGCTCCGCCCCCTGCTGTGTGTCTGCTCGGAGCGCTTCAATATTCTGTGATTATATGTTATAAAAACCTTTTAAAAATATAATAAAACCATGGAGCACTTGTCCAACAACACAAAAACCAGCAGAAATCAGCAGAGGTTCACGAAGCAACGTTGGACATGATTTAATTCGCTCGTGATTTCCTCATGTCTGTCAGCGCAGGTTTGGAATGTCTGGAATGCTCCGCCCCCACTACATGTCCTGTCTCTGCGCTGCGAAGTTCTGTGTTTATATGATAATATAACTGTTTAAAAAATATAATAAAACCATGAATCACTCGTCCAACAACACAAAAAGACCCTGTAATCAGCAGAGCATCACCAGCCAATTTGGACATGATTTAATTCGCTCGTGAGTCGTGACAAATCCATTTCCTCATTCCTGTGAGTGGAGGATGAAGCGATCACTTGACTTTTGGCAAAAAAACTAAATAAAAGTCCAGCTCTGGGATGAAGAAGGGATATTTAATACATTTGTGTCACATAAAAAACAGTCCTGCATCGCTTTGCAATCCTTTGAATGAGAACGAGCCGCGGCGCTGAGGCTGTGACAGGCGGGGGCGTGGGTTGGGGCGTGACAAACAACTCTGTTTTTATTGGCTGTCAGTGTCCGGGTCACTCTGTGTTTTCAGTGTTTTTATAAATGCTGATAGAGAAGCAAGGGGACTATAGATTTTTTCAGAGATTACTTTGTCTAACATCAGTCTGTCAGTAGATCGTGACAGACTGAAGAAATATGTTAAAAATATATTGTTTGAAAAGTTAGACTACATTACAATGTTACATACCCCACCTTTAAGGACTCATTTACAAGAGAGACCTGAGTAAAGTGAGTGCGCACAGGAGGACTCGCTATTGTAGTTCTTAGAAATTTAACAAGATTAACACTTAAAAACAATTATTTGTTTGCTTGACTTCATATCAAAAGTGTGTCTCAGTTTTAACTTTTCCTTAATAAATGCACCTTAATGGTCAAAACAGCTTAATTTTGCCTGGGTGGTGCAACGCCATCCGTCCGTCCATCCGTCCGTCCATCCCTCCATCCACCCATCCATTGCGGCTGGTGCTGAAAGTTGTCCAGTGTTCCTCTGCCTGCACCAGCTGAGTGAAGCAAGCGTGCATGGGAGGACTCGCTGTTGCAGTTCTTAGAAATGTAAAGAGTCAGTCAAAAATTGTGTTATGAATATGGGGAAAAAAGTATATAAGTCGCTTTGGTGTATAAGTCACAAGACTGACAAAGCTATGCAAAAAAACTGTGACTTATACAAATTGAGAATAAGAAGTTAAAATAAAATGGTATTGAAAGAACAAAACAAAAACAACTAGGTTGTAAGGTGATGTAGAAAACAAGAACATGTCTGCATTAGTTTTTTCCAAGAACTTAACAGATGTTTGAAGCCATTTAGAGAGGTCAAGGTTGAGAGCTTCAGATCTTTTTGTAAGATATTCCAGGAAACGGGAGCGGAGTAGGAGAAGGACCTTTTGCCTAGTTCAGTCCTCACTGAGGGGACACTGCATGTAATAATGTCCTGAGCGTGCACGCTGTAGCTGCACTCACGCAGAGACATGTAGGAGGAGTGAAGGCAAAATAAAAGTCAACATAGAATGAGACCTCTTCCTAACCGGTCATTAAAATATTCTCTTGTAAATAATGTTGCTGGCAGGTTTTCTTGTACGTCAGAAAATACGGTAAACAAAACTCTCAGAAAGCAATCATTAAGTGCAGATCTCTAACGTCAACTCAGTTCAAGATGGCCATCAGAGCTAAGCTACGTAAACAAACAGAACCATAACTATAATTCCAAAAGTCCATTCACAATAATCCAGGTACAAATCCAACAATGTTCAGTCAGGTCATCTGGACAGTTTTTTTTTCTCGCTGAGTAGTTTCATCCTGGATTGTACCTGGATTATTGAGCAAGAGCACTGTTGGTGTTTTGAACTATTTTGCTATGGCTGCCACAAGGGAGTTGAAGGTGGAGAGGGCAGGCTCCAGAAACCATCTTATCACCAGAAAACTGTTTTGTTTTTGCTTTCCACTATGGGAGTGTGGTATTTGTGGGACTCCAGTTTTTTTGTGGCTTCGGATGAAGGATGAAACATCTCAGCCAAAAATAGAAACCATCCAGATGACCTGTCTGATCATCGATGAATTACTATAACTGAGTCAATTTTATATATACTGAGTGAAAATCTGTTTTGATAGTAGCCAAGAGTAGTTCCAACCACAATACTGTCCTGACACTACACATTGGGTAACTCATTTGTATAAAACTATACTATAAATAGTCCAATTCAACACTGTCCGTCTGTTAGTAAAATATTAAATCTGGATGTACAGTATTTTAATGAAACTTGAAAAAATAATCATTGGTCGTGCATCAACAACTGATTAACTTCAATTAAGTCAACCCAATTTAAGAAGGCCATTACAGCTACACCTTAAGAAACACATTCATAACTATAACTTAGCCAGGAGTCATCCTCAACAAGTAGTCTGAAAGTTATCCTATCTAGTGAAGTGTGAACTTTTTAATTATGATTTATGTCAGTTTAAAACTCTGGCATGAAAGACCATGGGATGAGATGATTCTCTGTCTGTTCTGTCTTTCTGCACTTTTCCTTTGTTGCTCTGTTCCTTGTGTTTCTGCTCCTGTGCACACCGGACCCAAATCTAATCACTAAATGTGTTTCCCACTTCGTCTCATTAGAGTCTTGTATTTATAGTCTGTCTAGTCACTCCCTTGGTATCTGGACATTAACTATCCTTCTACATTTCCATGATCTGTGTGTCTGCTCCACCTAAGTAAGTTTTTGCTGCCCCGTCAGCACTTTTGTTTTGTAAAGATAAACAATTATATTTTTTTTACTCCAGAGTCGTCCTGTCTTCCTGAACTTGGGTTCAACACAAACTACAGCTCATGTCAGGGTAATATGTATCGCTCGCCAGTTTAGTAAACTTAGTGTGGGCAGTTGTTGACTGGGGGATGGATCATAATCATATACTGTATTCATGTTAGGAGGATGTTTGAGAGAAGTGGAGCACTACGTCTGTAGCATCTTAGCGTAGCAGTAACTGTGACGCTGTAAGACGCTGCAGGTGTAAGAGATGCTGTGTGCTAAGATGCATTAAAGTTGAAACGTCTTTAAAACCCCACACCTTATTGTCCTCAAGCTTTGTGAGAAACATCCTTTAGATGAGTAGTGTTGAACACAAGTAAAGTCCAGTGGTGGTGATGTTATTTTATTTCACTATTACCACAAATAGTGTCGATCTAAAGTGCATTAAAGTTCAAATGTTTTTAAAACAGCTGAATTTACGTACACAAACTTGGTGAGAAGCATGCTTTAAATGGAATTAACGTTAGGAAATCTAGACAAAATGTTGCTTTTTTTGTAAAGTGTATGGTGAAGAGTCTCAGTCATCCAGGACATGATAAATAAAAAAAATCAAAAATGGTCAATACAAAAACAACTGGACTTTATTTGTAACAGACGATGTTTCGCTCTTCATCTGAGGAGCTTTCTCAATTCAAAGAGCAGAGTGTGGGGTTCAGGTTATAAAGGCTGAGATAAAATACACACATACCAATGTAGATATACAAATCACGCCTCACACCTTAAAGACCGTGTAAAGTGAATTTCAACATTTTCTTCAATAAACATTATAAATGTCATAATGGTAATCTTGTAAATGAGTAAAAAGTCTCAAAATTGTAGCTCAATTAATTTTGGAGTTATAGAGCAAACTGTGTATAAACATTTTTCTGTTTCAGGATTTTTTAGGCGTGTTTTAAACGTGACCGCGTTTCGTCACGCGGTCCTCATTAGTATAGCCCCACCCCCTGCAGCTCCAGCCGTATAAATTCGCCTCGGTGGAGCCGTTCACTCGCGAATCGCAGATAGCATCAGATAGCAATAGCATAGATATTTTGTTCATTGTTAGCTAGCTAATCAATTATGCCTCGTTCGTGCATCTTCCCTGGATGTCGCAATGGTCAGGGCACCCGTACAAATCATAACATGTTTTTATATTGCGTGGTATTATACTGAGTATCTGTAATGCCTGGATAGGACAATGGTTAGAGCGCTTGCCTTCCGTCCAAACCCCACGGGTTCAAATCCCGCATGGTACAACTCTTTTTTTTTTATTNAACAGCTGAGTTTTGTCCAGAGGAGGAGGCTCTCCTGTGTGGTGGGACATTCGTCTGTGAAGAGGCTGTTTAGTTTCCCCAATGTAGAGGACTGGACAGTCCTCGCTGCACTGGACCGCGTAAACTACATCACTCTGTTTGTGTGTGGGTGTTTTGTCCTTCGGGTGGACCGGTGTCTGTCTGAGAGTCCTGATGGGTTTGAAATGTACTGGGATGTTGTGTTTGTTGAAAATCCTTCTGAAATTCTCTGATACTCCAGCAACATAAGGGATGACAATGTTTTTTTGTCTGTTCTCCTTTTTCTATTTTTTTGTGAAATGCACACATTTTTTTCCGCACGCATGCACGCACGCACACACACACACACATACACACACACACACACACACACACACACTAGTGTCCTCCCCCCACCCTCCCCCACATTACAGATGCTTCTGACACCCATGTTTCAAGGACAACTATTCCCTCGATCAACCAAAGTAATAGTTTTCATCCTTTTGAGCATGAATCGTCCACGGACAGTTATTATTCGTTGTCGCAGTCATTTTCATAATCGTACTGCTAACGGGACCATGTTGCTTACTGGACTATGTTGCTTACTGGACCATGTTGCTAATAGTGGTGTGTAAAAATATCGATATCGCGATAAATATCGATTTTTTTTTTCCTAGAAAAAATCTATATTCATCTGCAAGTATCGTACCTTAAATTTATTTATTTTTTTATTTATTTTTTTATGTCCAGAGGACCAGACTTGGCTTTTTTAGATACCTCTGCATCCCTGACACCAGTGTATCCTCAGAGAGAGTCTTCTCCACCCCTGGAGATATCATCACTGTGCAGAGAAGTGCACTTCTCCCAGAGCACGTCGATCAGATTCTATTTCTAAACAGAAATCTGAGGAGAATGTAGCTCACTTGGTCTGCAGAGTAGACTTTCTGTTTAGAGTTCACTTATTAGTCAGGGTCTATCTACAGGCCTTAAGCTGCTCTGCTAAGATGGGTGCATTTGAAGTTAAATGTTCTTCATTACTTGAATTATAGACTGTTTTGGAGAAGTCATATTACTGTTTACTTACCAAGCACTAAGAGTGATTCCTTCAGATGTTAAGTGTCAAGGTTAAAAAGGTTTCAAACTATTCAGAGCAGGGCACTTGGTGCACTTTATTTACTTTACAAATGCATGTAAGCTACAGTTTTTACTGTTTCAATTGAAAGAAACATGTTTTCTCACGACTTCTTTGATTCATTTTGTCCAGCTGTCGACTTTAAGGCTGTGTCTATGTCCAACCAGAGCCAAGTATTGTGTAGTTGGTGTTTTTAATCAGTTTTCAGTTAAATTAGTTAAATCCATGTCTATAACAGTCTCAAAATGTCACCAAAATCACTCTGTCCCTTTAAAATCTTTCAGCAAATCGCAATATTGTATTGAATTGTATCGTTTGCTGAATATCGCAATACTGTATATATCGTATCGTGAGCAGAATATCGTGTATCGTATCGTATTGTGAGATTACTGTATCACTACAGCCCTAGTTGCTAACAGGACCATGTTGCTAACAGTACCATGTTGCTAACAGGACCATGTTGCTAACAGTACCATGCTGCTAATGAGACCATGTTGCTAAGAGAACTTCATTGCTAACAAAACCACTCTGCTAATAGGACTATGCTGCTAACAGACCATGTTGCTAAGAATACCAAGCTGCTAACGGACCATGTTGCCAAGAATACCAAGCTGCTAACAGGACCATGTTGCTAACATAATCATGTTGCTAACAGGACTTCACTGATAACAGAACCTCTAGGACTATGTTGCTAAAAAGTAACAGTGTTTTATAACACTTTCTTTATTTTACCGGTAATTGCTTTTTATTACTGTACACTACATGTTGTCTGTCTAAGACGGGTCTTCTGTGAGTTACTGATTTATCCTACTTACACTGTTGTATTCTACCATGTTGTTTACTATATTTCTTTTGGACCTTGTAAATGTTGATTTCTTTTTCACTTTTGATGCTTTATTTTGTACTTCGTTCATGCTATGGTATTTCTTTTTTTATGGTGAGTCGAGACAGTTCTTCTCATTTTGAGCATTGTTGACCTTGTGTTGACCTGAATGTGACAAATTATAAACTAAACTAACACATCCTTCTACGTGTCAGATTCCTTGGATATGTCTCTAAAATTGTACTCCCATTTCTAAAAATCCTTTAAAGTTTTCTCATCTCCATCTGTTGTCTGCCCTTTGTGTTGACAGAAGCTGCTGCAGTTGCAGAACTTTAACACGTTGATGGCGGTGGTGGGCGGCCTCAGCAACAGCTCCATCTCCCGTCTCAAAGACACTCAGAGTCACATCAGTGCAGAGACCAACAAGGTGCAGTAGCTGCTCCCGTGCCCTCAACTGTAGCCAGTCTATTTTTAGGATGTACAGCCAGACGCCGCCACACAAATCCAATGTTCGCCAGTGTCGATCCACTGACATGTGATATTGAATCTTGATTCCCCTCCTCTGTGTGTGCTGCTGAGATGCTCGTCTTTGCCCAACAGTTCTACACAGTGACTTCTTAAAATGAGGAATTTGACTAGAAACTTGAATGCACCATTTGAGGGGTAGTAGGTTTATTGTCTCAAAGTCAAAGTTTCTTTATTTGTCATACACACCACATGTGCTACCTGTGGTGGAACAAAATTGTGTAAACAGGGTCCCAGTTACATCCAACAAAAGTATAAATTGTAAAGAAAAAAGTAGTAAGATCTAAGATATGAACTAAGAGAAAATGTTAAACTAAGAATATGCGAAGCACTAATAGTACAAAAACAATACGCCGAACAACAGCAGCACGAACATGAGTCTGCGTGAGCAGATGAGTGTGAATGAACACAGCAGCTTGAAATAAATCAGCAGCATGAGATCAGTAACATGGATAGTCAGCAGCTCATATCAACAACCAAGTGGCATTACATTGATTTTTTTCACAGTGGTAATCCTGATTAGGATTCATGAGTCAAACAGCTTCAAGGTAGAAGCTGTTCCTCAGTCTAGTGCAGGGCTAAATGGCCCGCGGTTGCCTTCAATCCAGCCCACTTCATAAAAAGAAATAAAAAAAGTTATGGGTTGAAGTTTTGTGTTCTGTTTATTACATTTATGATTCAATGCAAAAAAATAAATAAATAAATAAAAGTTAACAGATTATTGTAAACGTTGGTTTATTTACATGAAAACTTTAATCGCTGGATGTCCGGCCCCCGAGCTCTTGGCTTTCAGAAACTGTGCCCACTTGAGCAGTTTAGTTTAATAGCCCTGGTCTAGTGGTTCTACACTTAATGCTCCTCAACCTCCTGCCTGAAGGGAGCGGGGCAAAAAGTGTGTGTGCTGGGTGAGTGGGGTCCTTCATGGTGCAGGTGGCTCTTTTCCTGCATCTGTAGGTGTAAATGTCTGTGATGGTGGGGAGACTGACTCCAACAGACTTCTGTGCAGCCTTCACCACTCTCTGCAGAGCTTTTCTTTCTGCAGCTGTGCAGCCTCCATGCCACACGTTGATGCTGGAGCACAGGATGCTCTCCACTGCACACCTGTAGAAGGAGGTGAGGACTGAGCTTCCCAGACCAGCTCGTCTCAGCCGTCTGAGGAAGTAGAGTCTCTGATGAGCTTTCTTGATCAGGCTGGTGGTGTTGTTGCTCCAGCTGAGGTTATCATTCAGGTGCACACTGAAGTACTTGTAGCTGGAGACCACCTCCACTGCAGATCCTCCTATGTTCAGGGGGTGGGGTGTAGGTGTGTTTGTTCCATCTGAAGTCCACGACCATCTCCTTTGACCTCTTCATATTGCTGTGAAGGTTTTCTTCCTGCACCAGCTCTCCAGGTGTTCCATCTCCTGCCTGTAGTTGAACTCATGTCCCTCATTTATTGTGGGAGTTTAAGACCACCCCCCCCCCCACACACACACACACACACACACACAATAAGGGCAAAACCGCAAAGTAGTGATACAGTAGTCAAAGCTTAAGTTCAAGTAAACTTTATTGTCATTATCATCTCTTGTGGTACATGAGATTGAGCAAAATTATGTACACTAGTAGTAGTAGTAGTAGTAGTAGTAGTAGTAGTAGTAGTAGTAGTAGTAGTAGTAGTAGTAGTAGTAGTAGTAGTAGTAGTAGTAGTAGTAGTAGTAGTAGTAGTAGTAGTAGTAGTAGTAGTAGTAGTAGTAGTAGTAGTAGTAGGTGTAGTAGTAGTAGGTGTAGTAGTAGTAGTAGTAGTGTAGTAGTAGTAGTAGTAGGTGTAGTAGTAGTAGTAGTAGTAGTAGTAGTAGTAGTAGTAGTAGGTGTAGTAGTAGTAGTAGTAGTAGGTGTAGTAGTAGTAGTAGTAGTAGGTGTAGTAGTAGTAGGTGTAGTAGTAGTAGTAGGTGTAGTAGTAGTAGGTGTAGTAGGAGTAGGTGTAGTAGGAGTAGTAGGAGTAGGAGTAGTAGGAGTAGGAGTAGTAGTAGTAGGAGTAGGAGTAGGAGTAGTAGGTGTAGTAGGTGTAGTAAGTAGTAAGTAGGTGTAGTAAGTAGTAAGTAGGTGTAGTAAGTAGTAAGTAGGTGTAGTAAGTAGGTGTAGTAAGTAGTAAATGGGGGTAGTAAGTAGTAAATGGGGGTAGTAAGTAGGTGTAGTAAGTAGTAAATGGGGGTAGTAAGTAGGTGTAGTAAGTAGTAAATGGGGGTAGTAAGTAGGTGTAGTAAGTAGTAAATGGGGGTAGTAAGTAGGTGTAGTAAGTAGTAAATGGGGGTAGTAAGTAGGTGTAGTAAGTAGTAAATGGGGGTAGTAAGTAGGTGTAGTAAGTAGTAAATGGGGGTAGTAAGTAGGTGTAGTAAGTAGTAAATGGGGGTAGTAAGTAGGTGTAGTAAGTAGTAAATGGGGGTAGTAAGTAGGTGTAGTAAGTAGTAAATGGGGGTAGTAAGTAGGTGTAGTAAGTAGTAAATAGGGGTAGTAAGTAGGTGTAGTAGTAGTAAGTAGGTGTAGTAGTAGTAGGTGTAGTAGTAGGTGTAGTAGTAGTAGGTGTAGTAGGTGTAGTAGTAGTAGTAAGTAGGTGTAGTAAGTAGTAAATAGGGGTAGTAAGTAGGTGTAGTAAGTAGTAAATAGGGGTAGTAAGTAGGTGTAGTAGTAGTAAGTAGGTGTAGTAGTAGTAAGTAGGTGTAGTAGTTTATTTTAGTATTTATGTACTTTGATTATCTACTTGGGAACACCTCAGGAATGAATCAGGAACTAATGGGTTGTTAACCAGTACTTACTGGGGAACACACAGCCAAGCCTTATTAGGGGACTACTGGTTTGTTACTACAGAAACAGAGAAATTATCCATGTGGGTTCTGAATAAACCCTGCACCAGTGAGGTCACAGCTCGTAATTGTCAAAAACCTGTTTCCTACTGATTACTGGTTTTATTGGATTCTTACCACTGATTAGCAATTTCATAATCTTGTACTGCTGTCATCTTAACTATGTCTGACTATCACTTACTGAGTACCAAATTATTGCCTGGCTATTATTTTGTTCACTGATGTAGCGAAACATCATACCAAGTATCTAAAAAAGCTAAGTTTGGTCCTCTGGACATTCAAAAAACAAAAAACAAAAAACAAAAAATGTAGAAACGTTTCGTCTTTCGTCCGAAAGACTTCCTCAGTCTGAGAAGCTGTGTTCAGCTCAGTCTTATAAATAGCACCCTCTCACAGTGGATCAATCAGTTGGCTGAGGACAGCCGAAACCAGCTGCTCACATCATACCAAGTACTTACTGAGGAACCAATCATTACTTAATCATTACCTACCATACCATACCATTTTATTTATAGAGCACTTAAAACAGCGACAAGGCCAACCAAAGTGCTGTACAAGCAAACAAACAACAGGCAACACATAAGCAACATACAAAATGAAGTACAGAAAATAGACATAAAAACATTGCAGATAATAAATATAACGACCAAACACAGATCATCTGGTGTTGAAAGCAACAGAATAGTAATGGGTCTTTAAACGGGATTTGAAAACCGAGAGGGAGGGGGCCTGTCTGACGAGCAGAGGTAACTCGTTCCAGAGTCTTGGTCCTGCTACAGAGAAGGCCCTGTCACCTCTGCATTTAATACGAGTTCCTGGAACTGTGAGGAGTAACTGGTCCACTGACCTCAGAGCACTTGGTGGGACATACGGGTGTAGCAAATCGGAGAGATGGGGGTTGGGGGCGAGACTGTTCAGCGATTTGTAGACATACAGGAGAATTTTTGAATTGGATTCGAAGATGAACCAGTAGTCAGTGCAGGGAGGCCAAGACTGATGTAATGTGCTCTCTTTTGCTTGTTCTGGTTAAAAATCGGGCTGCTGCCTTCTGGACCAGTTGTAATCGTGCAGAGGTTTTAAGCCAGATTGGAACAACTCAAGGATAGCGTGATCCTCCAGGAAGCACTTCAACTGGGACTCAACAATTTTTTTTCCAGAAGTTAGAAACAAAGAGACAAGCCGGAAGTTAGATACTACTGAGGGGTCAAGGTTTGTCTTTTTCAGGAGAGGTTGTTCTAATGTTTTTGGCACCACACCAGTGGATAAACTGCTATTCACAATAGCAAGAATGGAAAGACCTAGAGTAGGAAAAATATCCTTTAGTAGCTGAGGGGGGACCACATTAAAGGGGGAACCAGATGGTATCCGGCTGCACATGACCTGCTCTAGAGAAGACAGAGATGCCTGACCATTACCTACTGTTTCTGTGAACCCTAAAGTAAAGTGAAGCATTATATGTTGTCCAATTAGTTATTCTTCCTTTGCAAGGTAACTAACCAGTAGTCCCCTGATAAGGCGTTGCTGTATGTTCTCCAGTAAGTACTTGTTAACTACCCATTAGCTGCTGATTTGTTCCTGATTCGTTTATGAGGTGTTCCCTAGTAGTTAATCAAAGGTTGTGTACTTTATTGTACATGTAAAGTGTTACCAATTTGTTTTAAATAAAAATTCCATGCCGATAGTGTAGCTCATCCATCACTTAGCCAATGTTTGTCATGTCCAAACTCACTTTGAAAAACCGCGATAGAACGAGTCAGTGAAAAACTAACCATGAATTAAT
>JBBPBX010028225.1:5427-16701 GCA_038048925.1 Garcialebias charrua
GATCCGACCGTTCTTGGTCTCGATATGCAGAAACTCAGGCAGCCATTTTTCAAAGAATTTTAAAACTCCAGGGCCAGCCTCTATACCTTCTTTCAAACCAAGCACCCGAATGTTCTTTCTCCTGCCTCTGTTTTCCGTGTCCTCAAGTCGTTGTGCCATCACAAGAGTCTCTTTCTCCAGCTTTTTTATGCGAGTTGTAGCCTGGTCTAGGCCTTCCTCCTGAGCTACAATCCTCTCTTCCATATCTGTAGTGCGTCGGCCCAACTCCTTTATCTCCGCGGCCTGGTTCTTAAGCAGTTCAGCCAGAATGTCTACTTTTTGGGAGATAACTGCCGAAATATTCCCGGTAATTTCTTCAATGACTTGTCGGAGAGCCGGGTCGAGTGTGACGGTCCCGCTAGCAACTGGTAGCCCCGCAGCTAGCTCCGTGTTAGCCGCGCTACCTGCGTTAGCCAGTTGAGACTCTGCGTCGTCGGCCTTGTTGTTTTTCTTCGCGGTTCTAGGCGGCATTGTGCTGGAATAAGTCAGCGAAGGCTTGTCGACGGTCGGATAATCACTTTTAAGTCTTGTTTGCATTATATTCTGCCCAACTACGAAGCATATGGTGCGTAGCTCAACGAAGCCGACTACTCACTACGCCGCCATCTTGAAAAGCCCCCAGAAGTTAGTTTTTCAATGATGGTTTCAAAAGCCTGCTGGCACACGGATGTCCACCATCCTCCAAAAGGTGATTTGGGGTTCAGGTAATTCTCTGGTTTTACAGTTGGTCTCAATTTATTCTGGGATGGTGGATAACCAGCAGTCAGGTCGTGCAGTGGCTTGACTATTGCTGAATATCCTTGGACGAAACAACGGTAGTATCCAGAGAAACCCTTCTCATTAAACTGGTATATTTTGAAAGGAAGAGCAGAGATCACAATAAAAGTCCATGGTTACCTTTGGGGACTGCGTGTGGACCACCCTGCTGCAGTGAAGGAGGCGGTGGACACGCAGGGAGGGGCGCCGTGTGAACGACTTGCCACAGTGCTCACAGGTGTAGGGCTTTTCTCCCGTGTGGAGGACCAAGTGCTCCTTCAGGTCACGCTTCAGGCCGTAGGTCTTCTCACAGTGAGGGCAGGAAAACGGGCGCTCACCGCGGTGACTCATCTGGGAATAAACCAAACTTTATTTTAAATTTGACAGGTGACGATTATCTTACACGAACAGGATCTGAACGTTTCCGCTTGATTTAACAACAGAAGAAAGGAAAGTCGTTTTTCATAGTTTCAAACAAACGCCTACAGTATGTCTGAAAACGTTAATGATGGAAGGTTCAGTGAAAGAATAAAACAGAAAACAATTGTTTATCCCTTTACAAAAAATCTCCATTTTGAACTTGGCTGAAAAATATTAACATTTATTTTTTGCTTACATTAAATTGACCTCCCATGGTCTCATCTGCAACTGTTAGAATTGCACAACTTCTCAAACTTTTATTTTAGTCTATCGAAAGTTTCTGAACCTAAACGTGGTGTACCCCGAGGCTGTCATCAGCCCCTCTCCTTTTTGTTGCTTTTTTATCATTTTGATCAAAGTCTGTGTCACCAGTTTCATTATTATGCTGATGATATATTTATATTTCAAATCAGCTGAGATACATTTCCATAAAATTAAATATTTACAATTATTGATTGAAAAATAGACTTTTTGCTAGTTGTTTGTTTTCCATCAGGAGATTTTAAAAGTGTCTGTTGACACCTCAAATCTGAGAAGATGTAGAGTAATTTTTAGCCCTGTTTTTATATGTAGTTATAAAATGAGAGGAAGTTAATGAATTTGCAGAAGAATAATGAAGTTTGATCTAAAAACAGGTATACTGGTGTGTATTCTTTCATAATGCTTACACTCTAATGGGTTTCAAAAAGATTGATCAGAAACTGGTTGAATTTTACACTCAAATGTAAATCACAGAAGTCATAAAAAGGATGAGTTAATACAAAATATACAGGTAGTCCCCGACTTACGAGCGAGTTCCGTTCCTACGACTGTCTCGTAACACGAAATCTCGTACGTTGGAACCCGAAACACGTGTTGCTCGTGTCCGGATTTTCGGTCGTAAGTCGGAAAATTTATGCTAGCGCTACTACGAACACTTGTTTTTCATCACAAATGTTCATACTAGTTCATGAACATGCTCAGAAACTTGTTTACTGTACAAACAGTTAGCTAACACACTTTCATCTAAAAACACATAAAAGTGCTGTATTTTTTGTATGTTCTTTACAAATTTACTGCTCGTTCGCCAGCTCGTAAGTCCGGAACCTCGTAAGTAAGAACGCTCGTAAGTCGGGGACTACCTGTAATGTAAAAATGTCATGTTTAGGATTTTCCCATAAATGTCTGTGTATACACTTTAAAACGCAGACAGAGGACAAAGTATTTGGAGGTATTACAGATATCTTTGGAAAACTTCAGCTTAAAGCTCCACTGACATGTTCTTTTAACTTTTCAAAAAATGGCACAACATATATAAATATTAAGATAGACCTCTGACCGTTTTTGCTAAAATAATGTTAAATGAATGAAAATTTCTCTCAAAATAGTTTAAAATTAGCGCCGTTTGTTTAGACCGTAAATCCGGATCTTCCGGTCACGTGTCAGCATTCCCGTTTCTGACGTCACGTCCGATACTGAACTCTGCTCAAACGACAAAAATATAGACGCATCCGTCGAATTTAGCCATTTAAAACTACATTATAGCGAAGCCAAATCGCTATAATGTAGTTTTAAATGGCTAAATTCGACGGATGCGTCTATATTTTTGTCGTTTGAGCAGAGTTCAGTATCGGACGTGACGTCACAAACAGGAATGCTGACACGTGACCGGAAGATCCGGATTTACGGTCTAAAAAAACGGCGCTAATTTTAAACTATTTTGAGAGAAATTGTCATTCATTTAACATTATTTTAGCAAAAACGGTCAGAGGTCTATCTTAATATTTATATATGTTGTGCCATTTTTTGAAAAGTTAAAAGAACATGTCAGTGGAGCTTTAATAGTGATTTAAAATGGACAGTGACAGGTACCTTGAATCATGAGTAGTGGTGTTTTTAAAGTTTCCTGCATGAAAATCTGACAAAACACCTACCAGGTGTTTAAAAAAATAACAAAACAAACAACTAATACAGCAAACAGAAGCTATCAATGGTTTCAGCGTGACAAAGTATTTCCAGAAACGTATGGCTGATGTGAATGTGATTTCCTAGTAACGTTAATTTATTGGGGTTTAATTTAAATGTCCCTTTAGTTTTGCAACATTACAACATTTAATAATTAAACTTGGAGCAGAAGAAGACTGAACAGCATTTTCAACATTGCTAAATGAAACAGTGAACATTTATTTAATTCAGACTACTTGCTGTACCTGATGGGCTCTGAAGCTTTCTGCAGAGGTGTAGTTTTTCCCACAGTCCTGGCAGGTGAAGGGTTTCTCATCTGTGTGACTAAACTGATGTTTCTTCAAGTGACTAATCTGATAGAATTTTTTATCACAGCTGGAACATCTGTACCGCCTCTCTCGGACCTCTGGTTGCCCACCAGGGTCCCCCTCAGCAGAACGCACAGTTGTGATGGACTCAGCATCAGTGTGTGATGTCCCCCAGGGATCTGCAGAGCCTTTGATCTGTTCATGGATCTGTTTGGGCGGCTGGGATTGAGCAGAGTGTCTCACTCGACTGCGCAGGCCGTGAGCTCGCCGTGGTTTAGCAGCTAGACGGGAGCTGAAGCGGATGTGAGGAGGAGCAGGGAGGCAAGAGGAGTCTGTGTCTCTGTCCTCTACGTCCACAGCAGCAGAGACACTGTCTGAATGTCCACCTGCTGCTGTTTTTGTTGGACTGTCCAGCTGTCCGTCACAATCAGAACTTGGGTCATGTGGGAAGGTTTTGACGCTGCTGCTCCTCTGTGAGGGTGAACAACTTCTCTTGATGAAGTTGCAAGTCTGATGCAGTTCTTCCTCCTCCTCTTCTCTTTCTGGAGAGTTTATTTTGTTGTTTTCTACATCCTCAGGCCCTTTCCTCATTGCCACAGTGTCCTCTGCCAAATAAGAAAAGCTCAGTTATTTATCAAGAAGTAATAAAACATTCTTTGCTACCATCACCCTAAATACAGTTTTAAAAAATGAGGACTGAACATTTTTTCTTGGTTCATGGTTTTGTAAACTCCATGTTTTTAGGTTTGAACAAATGATCAAGATTGAGACTTGAATTCATTCGACCTTTATTTATACAGGTTAGTCTCATTAAGCTACAAGGACTCATTTACAGGAGGGACCTGTAATTAATTACCTGAATTAATGGTTGTTTAAAATTCTGGATGACGTGCTTTCTAACTAACATTAACTCTTTTACATCTGCCTTTAGAAATCATTATTGCATGAAAACTGCACTTCCCAGATTTGCGGGGAAAAAAAACTTTTGGTTTACTGCACATAACAACTCATCTTCAGTTTTACAGGTTTTGGATTTGAATGCAACCAGGACTATAAAGTTTTTTGCAACAGATTAAGAGGTTTTTTTAATGCCTATTGACAAATCTATTCCAGGGGTCACCCACGTGGTGCCCGCGGGCACCTGGTCGCATGCAGGGACCTCTTGATTCACCCACGGGGCTTGTTCTAAAAATAGCACTCAAGGAGCACTGCCTAAAAATCCTCATTAAGAAATAACAATTGCAAGGATGTATATTTGAAATGAAAATATTAAAAACTTTAAAAAGAAATACTTTTGTGTACAGTCTTGTCTGGGGTCAAAGTTCAGAATCATGTGTAGACCACTCCCACCTCTTCAGCGGTGCAGCTAAGCTAGTTTTACCTCCCAGAGAGGAAAATGGCAGAAAAACGTAAGAAAACATATTTGCACAGTTACTGGAGGAAAAGGTCTTTCACAGAAAATTTTGAATAACAGAGATGCCATTTCCTGCAGGTTGATGTATTTTAACAGGTTGTTACATCAACATTGACCTACATTTGTAGACAATAAAATGACTATTGGAACAGCAGGTTGTGTTTGTGTCCTGAACCCCTCCCTCCCCTCACTTCACAGTTCTGAGCTGAACTCTTCTCCACTGAATTTGTTGTTCTGCTCCAGTTCTCGTGGCACCGTTTGAAGAACCTGAAGGCTTCAGTTCTCTGTTGTCCAACTAGGACAAACCATCCATCCATTTTTTATTAAAGTAAACTGAACTGTCTTTTTGACATTTTGATTGCTGTTGTTATTATTTTGACAAATTAGCGCCGTTGTTTTGAAACATGACATATAATGTGAATAACGCATCAAACATTTCTCTCTTTGTATTTTTAATTTAATTTTTACAGTAAGCTTTTTATTTATTTATTCTGTCTGAAATGTAGCAGGAGTTCAGACACCTGCTGGTGTGTGCGTTGTGTAGAGCTGTCTGGAGACGCTGTGCGTAACGTGCACTGTCCACAGAACATTTATTTATTCTGTTGAATAAATGATCATTTCTGGTTTGGGGGTCTGAGAGGAGGAGGAGAGGGTGTTTATCAGACAGGGTATATACAGAAATTCTTGAGTTAAATTTAATACCTTTTAATACCTTTTTAATACCATCACAATATTTTTTTATACCATCACGACACTGAGCTGTAACTGTAGCGGCAACCTCTTGTATTTCAGTTCAGAGCAACTAATTGTAAAGTGATAGATTACTGTCATTTCCTTCCTAAACTTTGGTAGTAAATGTAGTTTTATAACAATTACTGGATACATCAAGTTCGTTCTTGCCTCAATAAAAGCACTGACCTATTTGTTATTTAAATCTAACCCAAGACAAAACAGCATATCTCCAATGACAAATGAAAAACCGTAAACTTGAAAAGAGAACTTCTTCTACTTCTTTTGGCTTTTCCCTTTTCAGGGGTCGCCACAGCGAGTCATCCTCCTCCACCTCACTCTGTCCTCTGCATCCTCTGTCCTCACTCCAACTACCTTCATGTCCTCTCTAACTGCATCCATATATCTCCTCTTTGGTCTTCCTCTTTGTCTTTTTCCTGGCAGCTGCATTTCTAACATCCTTCTACCAATATACCCACTGTCCCTCCTCTGGACATGTCCAAACCATCTCAGTGTGTCCTCCCTAACTTTATCTCCCAGTTGTTCAACATGTGCTGTACCTCTGATTATCTCATTCCTGATCTTATCCATCCTTGTCACTCCTAAGGAGAACCTCAGCATCTTCATTTCTGCTACTTCCAGTTCTTTCTCCTGTCTTTTTGTCCATGTCTCTGTCTCCAGACCATACAACATAGCTGGTCTCACCACTGTCTTGTAAACTTTTCCTTTGACCTTTGCTGACACCTTTTTGTCACAAATCACTCCTGAAACTTTTCTCCATCCACTCCATCCTGCCTGGACTCTCTTCTTCACCTCTTTACCACATTCCCCATTTTCCTGGACAGTGGACCCCAAGTACTTGAAGTCCTGCACCTTTGTGACCTCTGACCCTTGTAGCCTCACTGTTCCACTGGCCTCCCTCTCATTCACACACATGTACTCTGTCTTACTACGGCTGACTTTCATTCCTCTTCTTTCAAGTGCATACCTCCACCTCTCCAAGTTCTCTTCCACCTGTTCCCTGTTCTCACCACAGATCACAATGTCATCTGCAAACATCATAGTCCATGGGGATTCCTGCCTGACCTCATCTGTTAGTCGGTCCATCACCAGAGCAAACAAGAAGGGGCTCAGAGCCGATCCTTGATGCAATCCCACCTCCACCTTGAAGCTATCTGTCACTCCTACAGCACATCTCACCACTGTCCTGCTGTCCTCATACATGTCCTGTACCAGTCTAACATACTTTTCTGCCACTCCAGATTTCCTCATGCAATACCACACCTCCTCTCTTGGCACCCTGTCATATGCTTTTTCTAAATCCACAAACACACAATGGAGTTCTTTCTGACCCTCTCTGTACTTCTCCATCAACATCCTCAAAGCAAAGATGGCATCTGTGGTGCTCTTTCTTGGCATGAAACCATACTGCTGCTCACAGATAGTCACATCTTTTCTAAGTCTTGCTTCCAAAACTCTCTCCCAGATCTTCATTGTGTGGCTCATCAACTTAATTCCCCTGTAGTTGCTACAACTCTGTACATCACCCTTGTTCTTAAAAATGGGCACAGCACACTTCAAAGTCAAAGTCAAAGTCAACTTTATTGTCAAAACTGCAATATGTACAGGACATACACAGGATTGAAATTGCATTTATCTCAGTCCCTCGGTGCAACAGTAAACATTTAAACACTAAAACACTGAAACATTTAATAAACATAAGCATAAAATGAAATAACAAAAGTGTAATACTGTCCTGAGTTTTTGCATAGTAGTTTTTGCATAGTAGTAGTATGAAAGTATGAAAAGTTACACCAACACTAAAACACTAAACATTTAATAAACATAAGCATAAAATGAAATAATAAAAGTGTAATACTGTCCTGAGTTTTTTGCATAGTAGTATAAAAGTATAAAAAGTATATCTATAAAATAAAATGAAAGTTCTGGCATTGACATTTGTAATAGAGTGACAAAGCAGCATATGAAGTTTATGTACACAGTATATGTATGAGGTAGTTGATATTGGTATAGAGGTAAAGTGGCATATGCAATAAGGCTAGTAAAAAATATATATATATCAGCAGTAGTGTAGATATAAAAAGTAGTGTAAATGTAAACAGTAGTAATAAATGTAAACAGTAGTAATAAATGTAAACAGTGAATGTAAACAGTAGTATGACTATAGGTACGCAGGAAAGCTGGACAAACTATTGTTGGTACTGGACTCTCCGGGAACATCAAAATGGTAAAAACAAAACTGGTGAGTGTTTTTGCCTCTAAATTCTCACCTGACTTGGATGCGGAAACGCTATGAGTTTATCTTAAGGACAAACTTGGGCATAATGTTACATGCCAGAGGATCACTACTGTTAATACCAGGTATGCCTCATTCAAGGTTTCTGCTGAATGTAGTGACGTGGCTGTTATGTACAACCCAGAGCTTTGGCCTGAGGGAACTAATGTGAGAAGGTTTTTTGAGCCCCGCAAAACTGTCATCGGTGCAAATGCTACCCCTCCTTCCATGGATATATGCGAGCCTATTGCTGGCATGAGCACAAAATCCTAAATATTTATGGACATTAAAGTCATCTCTTACAACTGTCGTGGCCTGCGCTTAGGGCAGAGCGCAGATGATAAAGCTCGCCGTCTGGTTGTCGACCAGTTGTTGATGAAATGTGACATCTTATGCTTGCAAGAAACCTTTTTAGCCAAACAGGATTTAAAAGGACTAAACTCTATTAATGACAGTTTCCTGGGTGCTGGAGAATCTTCTACTGACTTCAGTTTGGGAATTAAAAGAGGAAGGATACCAGGAGGAGTGGCTATATTATGGAAAAAAAGCCTGGACTCAGTGATAAATGTCATTAGATTAGATTTGGACTGGTGTATTGCAGTACACGTGAAACAGCATGACAAAGAATTTATTATTTTAAATGTCTATGCTCCATATGAATGTCATCATAACGAAGAAGAATACCTTAGTAAACTTGCTTATATTAGCTATTTTATGCAAAATGAGAAGTCTAAAAGTATTTATGTTATGGGGGACATGAATGCAAACATCTCAGATAAAAATTCACTGTTTGCTAAACACCTGAATCATTTTTGTACAGATTCTAATCTAATACTGTCAAGTAAAGAATTTTTGCCAGCTGACAGTTACACCTATATTAGTGAAGCCTGGCATACTACGTCTTGGTTGGACCATTGTATCACTACAGCAGATGCTCATGCTGCTTTGGTATACATTAATATCTTATATAATGTGTCCACTGTTGACCACATCCCCTTTGAGCTGGCAATTAGATTTGATTATATACCTGCAACTGTAAATGTGGACAATAATCAAATTCAGACACGTATAGACTGGTCGTCTTTATCTGAGGAACAAATAGACCATTACTATGCCCAAACTGATCATTTGTTATGTGGAATTAAACTACCAAGAGAGGCGGTTGCTTGTACAGACTGTAACTGCTCTAATTTTGGACATAGAACCGATATAACTCAATTTTATTCTGACATAACTGAAGCGCTACTGGGGGCTAGCCTGCCTTATAATAAAAGTAACGTAAAGATTAAAAATAAACCAGGTTGGAACACATACGTGTCTAAATACCACAGTGAAGCCCGCGAAGCTACCACCAATTGGGCTCTAGCAGGTAAACCCAGGCAGGGTCCTATCTTTGAACACAAAAAGCTGTCTAATGCAAAATACAAATATGCATTACGCTTCATTAGACGGAATGAGCAAACCATGAGGGCTGATTCCTTGGCAAAAAAACTCATAGGAAAGGACACAAAAGCCTTTTGGAAAGAGGTTAAATCTATAGGTAATAATAAATCCACTCTCCCTTGCACTGTCGATGGTGCCTCTGGGGCAAATATGATTGTAGATTTTTGGCAACAACACTACAGCAAGATATTTACCTGTGTTCAGAGTGAACCCTTCCATGTTGACAAGGTTAGTACTGCAGAAACTATCAAGTCACATGAGGTCTATCAAGCAATTGAAGAACTATCTGTAAATAAATCTATAGGAATGGATCTTATTTCAGCTGAACATCTCAAGTTTGCAAGTTCAAGGGTAGCCCCTCTTCTTGCCTTGTGTTTCACTGGTTTTATTATGCATGGTTTTATTCCTGATTCCTTGATGAATGTTGTTATTCTTCCTGTGATTAAGAACAAAGCTGGAAAAATTGGCAGCTCTGATAACTATAGACCTATTGCCCTAGCTAATACACTATCTAAGGTCTTTGAACTAATTCTTTTGCCAAAATTTGCAAAGATAGTAATGTCTGCTGACAATCAATTTGGGTTCAAGTCCGAGCATGGCACTGATCTATGTATATATGGCCTAAAAGAATTACTGAATAACTATAATAACAAGAATTCTACGGTTTTTATGTGTTTCTTAGACGCCTCCAAGGCTTTTGATCGTGTAAACCATCGAAAACTATTTTTAAAATTATGCCAAGCTGGTGTGCCCAAATATATAGTGAGATGTCTGTCCTATTGGTATGCTAACCAAAATATGCAAGTCAAATGGGATAATTGTGTGTCTGCATCCTTCCGTGTCAGCAATGGTGTCAGACAAGGGAGCATTTTATCTCCTATACTGTTTAATTTTTATATGAATGACCTCTCTAAGCAGCTAAACCTGTGTAAAACTGGCTGCATGGTTGGAGATACAATTATCAATCATCTTATGTATGCTGATGACTTAGTGGTTTTTAGTCCAAGTTCAGCTGGTCTTCAGAAGCTGCTTCATGTCTGTTCAGCATATGGTGAGACACATGATATCATATTCAACCCCTCTAAAAGTCTCATTTTGATTTGTCGCACTAAAGAGGACAAAAATAGCGTGTTTCCACTTTTTAAGCTGTCTGGGACTTTATTGAATGTTGCAAATGAAGTAAAGTATCTGGGTCATGTGTTGACAGACCGTCGGTCTGATGATGAGGACATTTACCGTCAGGTTCGAATGATATATGCTCAGGCAAATATCCTTGCTCGTAAGTTTGCATTCTGTTCTGATGAAGTGAAAATTAACTTATTTAGATCATATTGTTCATCACTGTATACGGCACATTTGTGGTGCAATTTTAAAAAAGCCAGTCTTCATAGATTGAAGGTGGCTTATAATGACGCACTAAGACTTCTTTTAAATAAGCCCAGATGGACCAGTGCCAGTGAACTGTTTGTATCTGCTCGCGTCAACACTTTGATGGCTGTTTTAAGAAATTTTATGTATAAATTTATTTGTCGTTTACATAAGTCTAATAATAGAATTATTCTACTGTTGACTAATGTCAAATATAGTGCAGTGAAATATTCATCTGTGCTTTGGAGACATTGGTATGATTGCCTCCTGAACGGTTAGGTACTTTTTCTATTGTTCTTTTTATTTTATTTTATAATTTTTTGTAATTTTTTATTTGTATTTTGTATTTTGTATTTTATTTTATCATGGTTGTTGTCTCTTATCTAGGTTGGACCCTGAGTCTGTAATAAAGTTTATCTATCTATCTATCTATCTATCTATCTATCTATCTATCTATCTATCTATCTATAATAATAATAATAATAATTGTCTAATCTTGTCATCTGCGTATGTTTCCCATACACAGACGAAATTCGTCTCTGCATTTAACCCAACCA
>JBBPBX010028225.1:26178-36721 GCA_038048925.1 Garcialebias charrua
TATATATATATATATATATATATATATATATATATATATATATATATATATATATATATATATATAATAATATAATAATGTCCTTTTCTGTCATCTGTGTATGTTTCCCATACACAGACGAAATTCGTCTCTGCATTTAACCCAACCACCACCAGGTGGTGCAGTGAGCAGCCATAGAAAGCGCCCGGGGAGCTGGAGAATTAGGTGTGCACTCATAGACACCCCAAGGTGTGTAGTGGCCGGGGCGCGAACCCGCGTCCTTCGGGTCCCAAGTCAAAAGCCCTACCACTACACCATCTTGGCTCCTTATATATATACATATACATATATATACATATACACAACGGTGGGCACTTGAAAGCTGGGGACCGTTAAAGCACTAATCCGCTTACAGTGGACCTAAACTTTTTGTCAGCGTTTTTGTGGTTTGACTAACTTTTATAATTCATAAGCGGATTTGTGCTATTTTTATTTAAAATGCAGTACCGCTAATAACTAATTATCTATCAGTAAAAACGAATAAACTTATTACAGGCTCTTATGCTGGCTCCGTAGCTGCTTGTTTTGCCTTTTTCTCCTCCCTCACCGTAAAGAGCAGAGAGGAGGGAGGGTTGGAGGGGGAGCAGAGGGAGAACAGACACGGATCTACCATGTAGCAAATGATGCCGTTGCTTGGGGTCCCAAATCTGCAGGGGTCCGGCCCCGCCGCGCCCCGGCCAGTCACCTACATCACTAACATTGCTAATGCTTGTTAATGTACATTTAACATAAAAATAATTATAGTTACGATGAAAACGATCTTAAAAACACAATACAAAAACCGGTCGATTTCTGTATTCCCCTACTAAAAATGGACTATTCCATCTTGACATCTTCCGGGTCAGAGGTGAACTCAGGGGCTAATTCTGTGGCTAGCTGGTTGTGCTGGGTTACTAATGGATAAATCCGCAGAGAACCCCGCTGTTTCAAGCCAAATTAACGCGGCCGGAGGATTTTATTGTGTGTTTTGTGTCGACCATTCAACGGTGAGTCGTTAGTTTTATGTATTTGGGTTACTTTTATGTATAAATGCGGTGGCGAAACGCCCGTTTATGTATTTGGGTTACTTTTATGTATAAATGCGGTGGCGAAACGCCCGTTTATTTCAGATTTAAAAGTGGTCTTAGGGATTAAAAGATCATTCTTTTTTGTTAATTTTGTGGCCGAATAGAATATATATACGTAAAGTATTAAATAAATCCTTTGATTTTTGTAATTTCATCCTTTTAGGATCATTTTTGTTACTTTTCAGTTGGCAATGTAGTGCAAATATTGCATAACGCTGCCGGCTATATATATATATATATATATATATATATATATATATATATATATATATATATATATATATATATATATATATATATATATATATATATATATATATATATATATATATATATATATATATATATATATATATATATATATATATATATATATATATATATATATATATATATATATATATATATATATATATATATATATATATATATATATATATATATATATATATATATATATATATATATATATATATATATATATATATATATATATATATATATATATATATATATATATATATATATATATATATATATATATATATATATATATATATATATATATATATATATATATATATATATATATATATATATATATATATATATATATATATATATATATATATATATATATATATATATATATATATACAGGGAACCCCCGACCTACGACTCCATCGACCTGCGAACCACGGGACCTACGAACGAGCCAAAGTAGAAGAATGCCATCGACGTACGGCAAAAAGTTCATGACCTACGAACGAACCAAGTTAAAAATATATAATCGAGCTACGGCGAAAAGTTCGTGACCTACGAACGAACCAAGCTAAAATATATAATCGAGCTACGGCAGACTGGATGCACGACCTACGAACGTATACAAGTACAAGTATATAATCGAGCTACGGCGTAACTGCGTCACATATGGCAATCGGCGAGGTGGGGGAGGGGATTGCCTTTGGCTGTTGCTTGTTGGGCATGGGCGTGACACTGCGCATGACAGTGGAAAAGTACCGCCAGCGAGAGGGGGGGGCTGGGCTTCTGGCGGATGTACACACAGCCGCAGTGCACCTGGCGGCGGAGGGATCCGTACAGGTAAAGCGGTAACTATTTAAAGGGCTGCGGCCATTTTGTCCCTCGTGGGTTAGTTACGGTGATTGATGAGAAGAGACATACGAACGAGAACGAAGAAGAACAACGACAACGAGAGAAAACGAACAACGTACAAACAGGTACAGTAATAAATTTTAATTTACAGTAGCAGTTTTAGACTAAAGCGAACGTTAGCACGTTAGCATTCATTTTAAATTTTGCTCCTTAGGAATTAGCACGTTAGCTAATTTTCGACGCTACTGTATTTTTCGACGGGTCATCGAACGGGCAGGTACGGTCCAGTACTAAATGTACTCAAAGAAATATTTTTAGACGAAAGCAAACGTTTGCATTGATTTATGAACGTTAGCATTAATTTTAATTTTTGCTCCTTAGGAGTTAGCACGTTAGCTCGTACGAAGAATGGCTCCGAAGAGACCTGGAAAGTCCGCGGCCGCGGCAGAGGGGAAAAAACCTCGCAGAACAATCACGCTGGAGACGAAGGCAAAAATAATAAAAATGTCTGATCAGGGCATGACACCATCTAAAATAGGAGAGAGGCTAGATTTACCGAGGTCGACTGTGGGGACGATAGTGGCGGACAAAGAGCGCATTTTGCAGCAAGTGCGTGCTTCAGCCCCCATGAAGTCCACCATCATTACAAAACAGAGGACGGGTAGAATAGTAGAGATGGAACGGTTGCTTGTGCTATGGCTGGAGGACAACACGCAACGCCGAATACCAGTTGGCATGTCTGTGATTTGCGAGAAGGCGAGGAGGATCTATCACAGGCTGCTAGAACTAGGGACGAGTGGGGGAGGTGCAGGGGAGCAGGGGGGTGCGGGGGGCAGGGGGCTGCACAGAGTGATCAGGGTGAAGGGACGTCCTCCCAGAGCGATCCGGGTGAAGGGACGTCTTCCCATAGCGCAGGAGGAGGGACTTCAAGCGCAGGAGGAGGGACTTCAAGCGCAGGAGGAGGGACTTCAAGCAGCACATCAGGGGAGTTGGATGGACCAGAGACCTTCACTGCATCTAAAGGATGGTTTGATCGTTTCAGGAAAAGAAACAACTTCCACAACATCAGAGTGCAGGGTGAGCATTTAATTTCTCATTTTTATTTTTTAATAATGCAGGTACAGTAAAGCTGCACTTTGAGAAGTGTTCATGTGTGATTGTTGACATCATTTTGCTGATGGGAGTCCCTGATTTGCTGCTCTGATGTTAAAAGCTGCACTTTGACAAGTGTTCATGTGTGATTGTTGACATCATTTTGCTGATGGGAGTCCCTGATTTGCTGCTCTGATGTTAAAAGCTGCACTTTGAGAAGTGTTCATGTGTGATTGTTGACATCATTTTGCTGATGTCAGTTCCTGCTGATTTGCTGCTCTGATGTTAAAAGCTGCACTTTGAGAAGTGTTCATGTGTGATTGTTGACATCATTTTGCTGATGGGAGTCCCTGATTTGCTGCTGTTCTGATGTTAAAAGCTGCACTTTGAGAAGTGTTCATGTGTGATTGTTGACATCATTTTGCTGATGTGATTTCCTGCAGTTCTGATGTGAAGTTACTGATGTACAGTTACTGTGTGTGTTTATGGATGAATGTGTGGTGTAATGGTTTAGATAAGTGTTTGTAAATAAAGTTCTGTGCATGTTTATGGCCCAGTATGTCAGTCTCATGCTGTTAAATGTGTGCGCGGCGCACCGTTAGCGGTATTTCCGCGACCTACGAACGAAATAACGACCTACGAACGGGACGCAATTTTCACCCCCTACCTACGACAGGATCGAGCTGCGAACGGTTCTTAGGTCCCGAACTCGTTCGTAGGTCGGGGGTTCCCTGTATATATATATATATATATATATATATATATATATATATATATATATATATATATATATATATATATATATATATATTAAGATATTAAGACCGGTAATCTTGTTAAGACAGGCAGTCTCATGTACAAGACAGACTGTTAATAGCCTGCAGCTGACCATGATCTGGCCTGATGTAGAGCCTTGTTTAAAAAAAAACACCACCTGTGGTAATGAAATAAATCAAATGTTGTCTTGCAGTGTGCAAGCCTTCCATCCATCCATTCATCCATCCATTATCTTTACCCGCTTCTTCCTTTTTGGGTCACAGGGGTCACTGGCACCCATGTCCAGCAATCACTGTATGAGAGCTGGGGGACACCCTGGACAGTTTTCCAGCCCATCACAGCGACACATGGACACAAACGAGACAAAAAACCATTCACTCTCTCACTCACACCTAGAGACAATTTAGAGTTATCAATCAGCCTAACATGCATGTTTTTAGTCTGTTGGCAGAAACTGGAGAACCTGGAGAAAACTCATGCATGCACAAAGACAACATGCACACTCTGCTCAGAAAGGACTCTGGCCAGGATTTGAACCTGGATGACCTGCTCACTGCAAGGCGGCAGCTTTACCAACTGCACCACCGTGCTGCTTTTGTTCATTCATCCATTAATAATTAAATAAATTAAATATAATTTTGACCCATTTCAAGTTCAAGTTCAAGGTTCTTTATTGTCACTGGCATCACATGTGGTACATGAGGTGGAACAAAATTTTGTACTCAATGTCCCAGTTACACACAAAAATAGCAAAATATAAAGTATGAAAAGAAACAGTATATAAGGGATATACACTAAACCAACGCCAAACGGCATGCTAAAATATCTGAGATATATGCTAAACACTAATAATGTAAAACAATATATGACGTATCAAACAGCAGCAGTAGCTACAGTACACATTTAATCTTCTGCATAAAAAATATTTCAGTCTACTGAAGTTGGGCTCTAATAATTCAACACATTACCGTATACAGTCCACACATTCTGGGCTCTGACTGCAAATTGTCAAAGTATCATATTAGTCAGAGGTTCAAATAAAATAATGTTTTTTTTTATTTTTGTTTGTTTGTTTCTGTGTTTGTTTATCCTCAAAAAGTTGCCACTATCTATTTTGGTATTTTATTTCATAAAGTTGAAAAAGAAAAAGAAAAAAGTTGAAAAAGATGGCGGCTGAACAGAGTGGACGTGTTTAGTCGGGCTCCTGCCAGTATTACCTCCAAAAGGAGTATTCGAAGAGCTTTTTTGCGCTGGATGTGCAGAGATGTACAGAGAGGAGCGTTGAAAAAGCTGCGGAAATTGGACTGGAACTTGCGATCCAGAATTATGAATCTACAAGCCAACGTGTCCGTGAGTTTTTGCCGAGAGTTAGCCTAGCGTAGCTACAAACCGGGCTAATCAAAGCTAACCGAGCTAGCTCACCGTAACCGGGTGCTGTAGTTGCAGGCTTCGTAAACAAATAAACCGGAGAATACGCTGGTTATTACGAAGAAAAGCGGGCCGGCACGCTGGGGTGCTTTGTTGCAGTGAAAGAACACAACAAAACACGCTACAGTGGTAGCGCGGTGGTGGGCCAAGCGTGGTATACGCCGCCTGGAACTTTAAGCTGGGCCGGGCACCACGAGTGAGCCGAGCGCCGTGTACGCCGCCTGGAGCGCCGTAGGAGAGCCGGAGGACCGCGGCCTGGAGTTCGAGCTGGGCTGGGAGCCGTGAGAGAGCCGGGGCCAGGCACCGCGAGTGGGCCGAACGTGAACGCCGCCTGAGAGTCGTGGGAGAACCGGAGGACCGCGGCCTGGAGTTCGAGCTGGGCTGGGAGCCGTGAGAGAGCCGGGGCCAGGCACCGCGAGTGGGCCGAACGTGAACGCCGCCTGAGAGTCGTGGGAGAACCGGAGGACCGCGGCCTGGAGTTTCGAGCTGGACGGATCGCCGTGGGAGAGCCGGGGGACCGCCGCTTGGGGCTGAGCGGGCTTCGGAGCTGGGCCTGGAGCTACGTGCTGTGCTAACTAGGCTGCATCGGTTCTGGTGGGGGTCGGAGCTGGGCCTGGAGCCACTGGAGCTGAGTGCGGTGCTGGCTGGACTGCGTCTGATCTAGTGAGTGGACCTCTTCGGATGGTGGATCTGATTGCTGCAGGCTGCTGAAACTGTGAGTTCTAAACTAATAACTGCTAATCTGGGTGCTGCACTGCTGGGCCACACCAATCATCTTTAGGCCTGTGAGCCTCGTGGAATGGCCACGTGGTTCAGTGAATAAACCAAAGTCCTGCTACCAATAGGTCACAAACTCTGTAAGTATGACAAGAGGTAAAGGACTAAAGTCACCAGTCTCTGTAAATATGAAAAATAGAGGACAAAAGTCACCAGACTCGGAGAGAAACAACTCAGAAATGCAAGAATTTAAAGAATCACTCAACTTTATGAGTGGACAAATAGAAAGTTTAACAGCAAAGATGGTTTCCCAGGACAGTCTGGTTAAAGAAATAAGAGAACTGAAAGAACTGGTAACTAACAAAGACAAGATAATTGCTGATTTAGAACAAAAAATAGAGGATTTAGAACAATTTACAAAGCAAGACAACGTGGTCATCTCAGGACTTGATGTTCATTCACATGAATCTCAGGAAGAACAAGAGACTCTGGATGAACTTGTAGTTAATTTCTTACAGGAAAAGAACATTAACATAAGCCATGAGGACATTTCATTCTGTCACACCCTGCCCAGTAATTCATCAAGATTCAAACCGTCAGTGGTCGTTAAGTTCATTGGCAGGAATACTAAAAACTATGTTATGCAAAAGAGAACAAATCTGAAGGGATCAGACGTTTACATAAATGAACATCTTACCAAAAAAAATGGAAAAATTGCAAAAGAAGCAAGGTGGTTAAAAAACAAAGAAAAAAAATAGCATCAACATGGACTAGAAATGGATACGTCTTTATCAAAGCAAAGGAAGGGTCTCGGCCTAAAATGATAAAAGAGCTGACGGATCTGGATGAATTCAAGAGATGAAAAATTACAAATCAATGAAACAACTCACAATCAAAATGGATAAAATATACGGTGAAATGAACAAATACATTAGAACATGACAACATACGAAGACTCAGAACCTAAAATATATAATGTTGAAAATGTGATTGATGCAAATTTTTTTCCTGTAATAAATGATAGCGAATATTATAATGAAGAGCAGTTTAATGACATCAATATATCAAATGGAGTTCTCTCCATTATTCACTTTAATAGCAGAAGTATAAATGCAAACATATCCAAAATAACAGATTACTTAAAACAATTAAATAGAACTTTTACGATAATAGCGTTGTCAGAGACATGGCTTAATGATGATAACACTAGTAATATTCACATCGAGGGGTATGATTTATATCATATGAACAGAAATAATAAAAGAGGTGGTGGTGTCGCACTATTTGTCAATAATGAAATAAAATGTAAATTAAATAATGAAATGTCAATAATAGTTGATAATATTATGGAAATGATAACAATAGAAATTATAAACAAAAACGATAAAAACATAATAATAAGTTGTGTATATAGATCACCAGGAGCAAATATAGAAATATTCACTGATAAAATCTTGGAACTAATGGAGAAAAGTTTTAATAAAAATATTTTCTTGTGTGGAGACTTTAACATTGATATGGGAAATAAAACAGATTCAAATAACATAAGCACATTTATAAACTCAATGTACAGTTTAAATATGTATCCATTGATATCAAAGCCAACAAGAATTACAACTCATAGTGCCACAATAATTGATAATATTTTCACAAATATAACAAATGGGGATGTGATTGGTGGTATCTTAACGACCGACTTAAGTGATCATTTACCAGTTTTCACAATCTTTAAAAATGATCAAAAAATCACAAAAGCAGACACAACGAAGAAAAAAATCATAAACACATCAAAAAAAGTTTTGGAAAAATTGAAAGAGGATCTGGATAAACAAGACTGGAATGATGTGTATGTTGATGATGCGAACAGGGCATATGATGAGTTTATGAATATCTTGGAAACCCTGTATGAAAAGAATTGTGTGCAAACAAATTACACAAAGAGAAATACGAATGATCAACCATGGATGACAAAAGGGTTAAGAAATGCATGTAAAAAAAAGAATTATTTGTATTCATGTTTCTTGAAATTGCGAAGTCAGAGCGCAGAAGAAAAATATAAAAAGTATAAAAATAAATTAGTAGGGATTATAAGGAAACATAAGAAAGAATATTATAGTAAATTATTAGATAAAACTAATGGTGATATGAAAGCAACATGGCGAGTAATGAATGGTGTACTGAAGAATCATAAAGCAAAAACTGGTATTTCAAAATATTTTGTAAAAGACAACGATGAAGTTCATGATGAAAATGAAATTGTAAATGGATTTAATCAATATTTCGTGAATGTTGGATCAAGCCTTGCAGCTAAGATACCAAAAGTAGATAAAAATATGATCCACTCAATTACAGGTTGTGCAAATAGTATTTTCCTAAATGGAACTAACAAAGAGGAAATAATGAATGTAGTAAAACATCTTACAGACAAGAGATCGAAAGACTGGGTGGACATGGATATGATGTTTGTAAAGGACATAATGAGCCATGTTATTGAGCCGTTCACATACATATGTAACTTATCATTTTCAACAGGAATTTTTCCAGATAATATGAAAGTAGCTAAGGTCGTTCCTCTTTTTAAAAATGGTGATAAATGTGTATTCAACAATTATAGACCTATATCCTTGTTACCACAGTTTTCAAAAATTCTTGAAAAACTATTTGTAAACAGACTAGACCAATTTATAGATAAACAAAATATTCTAAGCAGCAGTCAGTATGGGTTTAGATCAAAAAACTCTACATCAATGGCTCTCATGGAATTAATGGAACAAATAACTACTGCTGTCGATCAAAAACAACACTGTATCAGTATCTTTGTTGATTTAAAAAAAGCATTCGATACTATTGATCACACAATACTCCTTGAAAAACTGAACAAATATGGTATTAGAGGACCAGCATTACAGTGGGTATCTAGCTACTTAAAAAATAGGAAACAATTTGTACAAATAAATGATGTAAGATCTGACCTCTGTAATATCACATGTGGAGTTCCCCAAGGTTCTGTACTTGGACCAAAGCTTTTTATTTTATATGTGAATGACTTGGTAAATGTGTCAGGACTCCTTAAATGTGTACTTTTCGCAGATGATACCACTTTTTTCTGTTCAGGTGAAGATATAGAACAAATGTTAGAATTGATAAAGACAGAATTTGTAAAGATACAAACTTGGTTTAAAATAAATAAATTATCATTAAATCTAGAGAAAACTAATTACATGATATTCGGTAATAGAAAGAAAACTGTTGATGTTCCACTCAAAATTGAGGATGTTGAGATTTGTAGAGTGAGTGAGGTGAAGTTTTTGGGTGTTATCATTGATGACAAACTGACATGGAAACAACACATAAATTCTGTAAGAATAAAAATAGCTAAATCGATAGCAGTACTGTACAAAGTCAGAGACCTATTGAATGATAAGGCTCTGTATTTGTTGTATAACACAATCATTGTTCCACACTTAATCTATTGTATTGATGTTTGGGGGAATGCGTGTAAAACAATCACAAAGCCTATTTTTGTATTACAGAAAAGAGCTGTAAGAATTATCACTAGAAAGCATTACCGTCATCCATCAAGTACATTATTTTATCAACTAAAATTACTGAAGTTCCATGATTTGGTAGACTATAATATCTTATCAGTTATGTATAGAGCTCAAAATAATGCATTACCTTTAAATATCCAAATGCACTTTGTTAAAAGACAAAGTTGTTATAATCTTAAGGGAACAGAGTTGTTTGTAAAACCACAATTCAGAACCAGTTTGAAGGGACGTTCTACCTCAATCCAGGGAATTAGATTATGGAATGGCTTGGAGAATGTAGTTAAAAATGCCAAGTCAATGTTTACATTTAAAAAAATGATCAAAACAAATATGTTAAAAAAATATATGTGAAATAACGTAATGTGTATTGCATTAGTTAGAAAATTAGAAAGTGTTAGTCATTTTGTACTGTATTAGTATTAGTTAGAAAACTAGAAAGAGTTAGTCATTTTGTACTGTATTAGTATTAGTTAGAAAATTAGAAAGAGTTAGTCATTTTGTACTGTTGGTTGAAGAATATTATTGTTTAACCTGATTGTTGGAAAAAGTTGGTTGAAGATTATTATTGTTTACATGGTTTGACTACTGTTGTTTAATCTGATTGTTGGAGATAAGGGGCAGATATAATAAGATTTATTCTTCTTTCTGCCACCTTTCATTTTTTTACATTTTGTACACTATCATTATGAGATTGCCTTGTATTGTTTCTTTTGTAAAAAAATGAACAAATTTAATAAACATAAACATAAACATAAACAA
>JBBPBX010028226.1:17836-31128 GCA_038048925.1 Garcialebias charrua
CTCCAGGATCTGCTGGTAACACGCAACATCATGAAGGACAGCCCGAGAGACCTTGGAGAACCTCTCCCCATCTTCGTCTTGCGCCTCCATCCTCGAGAGGAAGCTGTGGAGCTCTTTAAAGCCAAGCACCATCTCCTTCCTGGTGAAGGTCTTCTTGGCCGGAGGGATGGCCTGCTCCTCCTCTTCCTCAACTGGGACGTGCCTGTCCAGCTGAATCAGGTCATCTGGGGAGAGCTCCTGTCCTGCTGCACCCAGCAGCTGTTGGACGTCGTCTTGGTCCATTTCTAGCTCCAGTGACCTGCCCATCCACACAATATCCTCAATTACACGGTCCACCTCCTGGGAATCGTGTATCTCCTGAACAAGCTCAGGACATAGCTTCTTCCAGACTCTGCACATGTTGTTTGGAGTCACATGATTCCAGGAGTGGCCAATGTTCCGCACAGCATCGAGGATGTTGTAGCTACGCCAGTAGTCTTTCAGTGTGAGGGTCTGAGAGTTCTCGGTTGCCTCCAAAGCGGCACGGATGACTCTCTGCAGGTAGTACCGTATTCTCCGGTGTATAATACACACTTTTTTTGCTCATTTGAATATCCTGCGTATTATACACCGAAGCGTATTATCTATGGATTTTTTCCCATATTTTTAGACCCATTTTTAGCTCTGATTCGCCGTTTTTCATTTTGGCCAAAAATGGTGCAGTACCAGTTTCGGCCGCTATGGGCGCTAATGCGCCCTGTAGTCTGTTTATTCAAACTGTTTAAATTCATGCTGAATAGCAAATGTTATTCCAAAATGTTATTCATGAAGGATTTCTCTTCTCAAACCTGCAGTGAAGATTCAGTGACACTGTTTATCTCATTTTAGTTTGAGCTCAGGACAATCTCCTCAGAAGAGACTTTTGTTTTTGTCCTAATTAATAATCAGATGAACAATATCTGTTTTTGCTATTATCATTAACATAGGTCCCATATGTGACGCTTTAATGACGTTGTTTTAACCAAACCAACAGGTTAACAGTGTTGTGTGTAGTGTTAAGATCAGTTTTTATCATAAAATGCTGACATCTGAAACTAACACTTTATCTTTCTGACAATTTGTAATGTTTGATTCAAATTAAAAGTAATAAAAGTATTACTGTCCCTTCAGGAATAACTCACAAAAAGTTCATTACTGAGAGCGATCAGAGAAATGTTTCTGAGGTCACGGTTGCATCACTGCAGTTTCAATGGGTTTGGCGCCATCTAGTGGCCATAAAAAAGACTGTCACGGCAGCGCGTATTATACACCGAAGCGTATTATCTAAGGGTTTTTCTGATTTATTTCCAAAAATATGACAAAGCGTATTATACACCGGAGCATATTATACACCGAAGAATACGGTACGCCTTAAAGGTATTGTGACATGATTTTGTAAATTTGAATATTTGTCAGAACATATATATCTTATATCATTGAGCTCTGGTCGTTTTTGCATAATAAATTATAAATATGTAAAATTTTTATTCTAAATTATGGTAATGTTTTTCTCTGGTACTTGCTGGGATACGCCCCTAAAATTCCGCGCATTTCCGCAATACGTCATCACCAGTCGTCGTCGCCAGTCATCAACGTCACAACGGGCAGAAGGCAGAGCCTTGCCCGTTTGTTTTGTGTGTTAACTGCTTGCCATAGAATTCATTTCCTGAAAGATCGCCTCTTTTTTTTGTGTAACTTGAAAAATGCCGTCACGTTGTAGCGCATTTGGGTGTTCTAATATCAGCAGTGAACAAGTGATCCTTCACAAATTTCCAAAAGATGAGAAACTTCGACAAGAATCAGAATGGACCAGACAAGGACCGGTGGGTTCCTACTCGTATGTCTGCAGCGACCATTTTACTGCCGATTGTTATCTGGAAAGACCTGGTTTACAAGAATCTTTTGGATTACCAGTAAGATGGAGAAGACTTTTAAAACCGGATGCTATTCCTACTATTTTTAAAAGAAAATCTACAGAAGAAAGTCCCACAGGAGCTACCATGTCGAAACAACGCAGGGACCATCGGAAGACTGTCCAGGAGATGAGTAAGTCTTTGTGTAAACATAATCGGAGGTGTGTAGTGTTTTAGATTATAAACTATATATTTTACGTGAGTTCATGTTGTTTTACTTTATACACTGTGAGTGTATAAAGCCAATTATCACGGCAGATTATTTATGTTCGCTGCTAACAAGCTAGCCGAATCAGTAGCACACACACTTTTCTAATAATGTATTTTTAAATTATGTCTGCATCTGTAGTTTCTTTTTATTCGGGGAGGGATATTAATGAGAGTTTTGGATGATTTACTGTCTTAAAATGATATATCTCAGACGTGACCGGTGTCAGGGACTCGGTTTGCCAAGATGGCTGCTAAGAAACATTAGCCGAGAGGCCGGAGCAAACACGTTGCTAATAATGTATTTTTAAATTATGTCTGCGCGATCAGGTAACATCTGTAGTTTCTTTGTATTCGGGGAGTGTTTATTAATGAGAGTTTTGGATGATTTACTGTCTTAAAATGATATATCTCAGACGTGACCGGTGTCAGGGACTCGGTTTGCCAAGATGGCTGCTAAGAAACATTAGCCGAGAGGCCGGAGCAAACACGTTGCTAATTATGTATTTTTAAATTATGTCTGCGCGATCAGGAAACATCTGTAGTTTCTTTGTATTCGGGGAGTGTTTATTAATGAGAGTTTTGGATGATTTACTGTCTTAAAATGATATATCTCAGACGTTGTTCCACACTTAATCTATTGTATTGATGTTTGGGGGAAAGCGTGTAAAACAATCACAAAGCCTATTTTTGTATTACAGAAAAGAGCTGTAAGAATTATCACTAGAAAGCATTACCGTCATCCATCAAGTACATTATTTTATCAACTAAAATTATTGAAGTTCCATGATTTGGTAGACTATAATATTTTATCAGTTATGTATAGAGCTCAAAATAATGCATTACCTTTAAATATCCAAATGCACTTTGTTAAAAGACAAAGTTGTTATAATCTTAAGGGAACAGAGTTGTTTGTAAAACCACAATTCAGAACCAGTTTGAAGGGACGTTCTACCTCAATCCAGGGAATTAGATTATGGAATGGCTTGGAGAATGTAGTTAAAAATGCCAAGTCAATGTTTACATTTAAAAAAATGATCAAAACAAATGTGTTAAAAAAATATATGTGAAATAACGTAATGTGTATTGTATTAGTTAGAAAATTAGAAAGAGTTAGTCATTTTGTACTGTTAGTTAGAAAATTAAAAAGAGTTAGTAATTTTGTACTGTTGGTTGAAGAATATTATTGTTTAACCTGACTGTTGGAAAAAGTTGGTTGAAGATTATTATTGTTTACATGGTTTGACTACTGTTGTTTAATCTGATTGTTGGAGATAAGGGGCAGATATAATAAGATTTATTCTTCTTTCTGCCACCTTTCATTTTTTTACATTTTGTACACTATCATTATGAGATTGCCTTGTATTGTTTCTTTTGTAAAAAAATGAACAAATTTAATAAACATAAACATAAACATAAACGTGACCGGTGTCAGGGACTCGGTTTGCTAAGATGGCTGCTAAGAAACATTAGCCGAGAGGCCGGAGCAAACACGTTGCTAATTATGTATTTTTAAATTATGTCTGCGCGATCAGGTAACATCTGTAGTTTCTTTGTATTCGGCGAGTGTTTATTAATGAGAGTTTTGGAAGATTTACTGTCTTAAAATGATATATCTCAGACGTGACCGGTGTCAGGGACTCTGTTTGCCAAGATGGCTGCTAAGAAACATTAGCCGAGAGCCCGGAGCAAACACGTTGCTAATAATGTATTTTTAAATTATGTCTGCATCTGTAGTTTCTTTTTATTCGGGGAGGGATATTAATGAGAGTTTTGGATGATTTACTGTCTTAAAATGATATATCTCAGACGTGACCGGTGTCAGGGACTCTGTTTGCCAAGATGGCTGCTAAGAAACATTAGCCGAGAGCCCGGAGCAAACACGTTGCTAATAATGTATTTTTAAATTATGTCTGCGCGATCAGGTAACATCTGTAATTTCTTTTTATTCAGGGAGGGTTTATTAATGAGAGTTTTGGATGATTTACTGTCTTAAAATGATATATCTCAGACGCGATAGGACATGCTCCCCATTATTATTTAAATGCACGTTGGAGCGTGCCTTCCCGTAGTCACGTCACAATGAAGTTTTTGCGGAAATGCGCAGATTTTTAGGGGCGTATCCCAGAGAAAAAAACTACCATAACTTGGAATAAAATTTTTATATATTTATAATTTATTATGCAAAAACGACCAGAGCTCAATGATATAAGATATATATGTTCTGACAAATATTCAAATTTACAAAATCATGTCACAATACCTTTAAACGTACCAATAACCCCCTGGTCCATTGGCTGTATCAAAGACGTGGTGTTGGGAGGCAGGTACACCACCTTCACATGGGTGTCCAAGTCGGTGAGACCAGGGGGGTGTCCTGGAGGGTTGTCCAAAACCAACAGGATTTTGAAGGCAATCTTTTTGGTGCGGCAAAAACTGCGGACCTCTGGTAAAAAGTTGTAGGTGAACCATTTTGAAAAAACTTCCAACGTCAACCAAGCCTTTCTATTAGCGGCCCAATAGACTGGAAGCTGTGATTTATCAACATTTTTGAAGGCTCTGGGTTTGTCAAACTGGTACACCAACAACGGCTTGAGTTTGCAATCACCAGCAGCATTGCCCCCCACCAGCAAGGTCAAACGCTCCTTGCCGACCTTGTGGCCCAGTGCGGTTCGTTCTTCCTTACTGATGTAGGTCCTGTCTGGCAAACGCTTCCAGAACAGCCCTGTCTCATCGACGTTGAACACCTGCTGGGCAGTGTACCCGCCGTCCCTGATGATGTCAGCCAGTCTTGCGGGGAAGGCCGCAGCTACCTCGTGGTCAGCACTGGCGGCCTCACCTGTTTAAATGCACACAAAATGACATGGTTAAGCTGTTGTAACACTGTAATAAAAGGAAAAAGGAAAAAAAAATTCGTAAGTTGTGGACTACCTATACCTACAGTATTAAATAATAAAAATGAGAAATTAAATGCTCACCCTGCACTCTGATGTTGTGGAAGTTGTGTCTTTTCCTGAAACGATCAAACCATCCTTTTGAGGCGTTGAACGTTTCTGGTCCCTCCAACTCCCCTGACGTGCTGCTTGAAGTCCCTCCTCCAGCGCTTGAAGTCCCTCCTCCAGCGCTCTGGGAAGACGCCCCTTCACCCGGATCGCTCTGGGAAGACGTCCCTTCACCCGGATCGCTCTGTGCACCCCCCTGCACCTCCCCCTCCCCCACTCGTCGCTAGTTCCTGCAGCCTGTGATAAATCCTCCTCGCCTTCTCACATATCACCGCCATGCTAACTGGGATCCTACGCTGGGTGTTGTCCTCCAGCCATAGCACAAGCAATCTCTCCATCTCTGTAATCCTACCCGTCCTCTGTTTCGTTATAATAGTGGACCTCATGGGTGCCGAAGCACGCACTTGTTGTAAAATCCGCTCTCTGTCATTCTTAATGGTCCCCACAGTCGACCTTGCTAACCCAAGCTTTACTCCGATTGCTGTCGGTGTCATGCCCTGATCTGATAGTGTGATGATTAGTTTCTTTGTCTCCAGCGTTATTGTGTTACGAGGTTTCTTAGCCTCGGCCGCGTCCGCGGACTTTCCTGGTCTCTTCGGAGCCATTGTTGAAAAAAAAAATTAACTGACGTGCTAACGTGCTATTAATTCCTAAGGAGCAAAAATGAAAATTAATGCTAACGTTGACAAATGAATGCTAACGTGCAAACGTTCGCTTTCGTCTAAAAATGATTAGGTTGTCATTTAATACAGTACTGTACCTGTCCTTTCGTAGAGCATCGTTGAGAAATAGCTGACGTGCTAACGTGCTAATTCCTAAGGAGCAAAAATTAAAATTAATGCTAACGTTGGCAAATGAATGCTAACGTGCCAACATTCGCTTTCGTCTAAAAATGCTAAATTTAAATTTATTACCTGTTCGTTACCTCCGGGAGAGCTTTGAACACGTTCCGAGGGAGGCGGGGGACATGGAGTCCGAGTGGACCGTGTTCCGCGCCTCTATTGTCGAGGCAGCTTATCGGAGCTGTGGCCGCAAGGTTGTTGGTGCCTGTCGTGGTGGCAACCCTCGAACCCGGTGGTGGACACCGGCAGTGAGGGATGCTGTCAGGCTGAAGAAGGAGTCCTATTGGGCCTTTTTGGCTTGTGGGACCCCGGAAGCAGCTGATAGGTACCGGCAGTCCAAGCGGCATGCGGCTCGGGTGGTTGCTGAGGCAAAAACTCGGGCGTGGGAGGAGTTCGGAGAGGCCATGGAGAATGACTTCCGTACGGCTTCGAGGCGATTCTGGTCCACCATCCGGCGTCTCAGGGGGGGAAAGAGGTACGCGACCAACACCATTTATGGTGGGGGTGGCGTGCTGCTGACCTCAACTCGGGATGTTGTGAGTCGGTGGGCGGAATACTTCGAAGACCTCCTCAATCCTACTGGCACGTCTTCCATGGAGGAAGCGGAGCCTGGGGACTTTGGGTCGGGTTCTCCGATCTCTGGTGCTGAGGTCGCCGAGGTGGTTAAAAAGCTCCGCGGTGGCAAGGCTCCGGGGGTGGATGAGATTCGCCCGGAGTTCCTTAGGGCTCTGGATGTTGTGGGGTTGTGTTGGCTTACGCGACTCTGCAATATCGCGTGGACATCGGGGGCAGTTCCCTTGGATTGGCAGACTGGGGTGGTGGTTCCCCTATTCAAAAAGGGGGACCGTAGGGTGTGTTCCAACTATAGGGGGATCACACTCTTAAGCCTCCCTGGTAAGGTCTATTCAGGGGTTCTGGAGAGGAGGGTCCGTCGGATAGTCGAACCTCGGATCCAGGAGGAGCAATGTGGTTTTCGTCCTGGTCGTGGAACACTGGACCAGCTCTACACCCTCAACAGGGTCCTGGAGGGTGCGTGGGAGTTTGCCCAACCAGTTTACATGTGCTTTGTGGACTTGGAGAAGGCATTCGACCGCGTCCCTCGGGGGGTTCTGTGGGGGGTACTCCGGGAGTATGGGGTACCAGGCCCTTTGATAAGGGCTGTTAGGTCCCTGTACGACCGGTGTCAGAGCTTGGTCCGCATTGCCGGCAGTAAGTCAGGCTCGTTTCCGGTGAGAGTTGGACTCCGCCAAGGTTGCCCTTTGTCACCAATTCTGTTCATAACTTTTATGGACAGAATTTCTAGGCGCAGCCAAGGTGTTGAGAGGTTCCGTTTTGGTGGCCTTAGAATCGCTTCTCTGTTTTTTGCAGATGATGTGGTCCTACTGGCTTCATCAGTTCGTGATTTACAGCTTTCACTGGAGCGGTTTGCAGCCGAGTGTGATGCGGCCGGGATGAGGATCAGTTCCTCCAAGTCCGAGGCCATGGTCTTGAGCCGGAAAAGGGTAGCATGCCCTCTCCGGGTCGGGGAGGAGGTCCTGCCCCAAGTGGAGGAGTTTAAGTATCTCGGGATCTTGTTCACGAATGAGGGAAAACTGGAGCGTGAGATCGATAGGCGGATAGGTGCAGCGTCCGCAGTGAAGCGGGCGCTGTACCGGTCTGTCGTGGTGAAGAGAGAGCTGAGTCAAAAGGCAAAGCTCTCAATTTACCGATCGATCTACGTTCCCACCCTCATCTATGGTCATGAGCTTTGGGTTATGACCGAAAGAACAAGATCTCGGATACAAGCGGCTGAAATGAGTTTTCTCCGCAGGGTGGCTGGACTCTCCCTTAGAGATAGGGTGAGAAGCTCAGTCATCCGGGAGGGACTCGGAGTAGAGCCGCTGCTTCTCCACATCGAGAGGAGCCAGTTGAGGTGGCTCGGGCATCTGGTTAGGATGCCTCCTGGACGCCTCCCTGGTGAGGTGTTCCGGGCATGTCCCACCGGGAGGAGACCCAGAGGAAGACCCAGGACGCGCTGGAGGGACTATGTTTCTCGGCTGGCCTGGGAACGCCTTGGGATTCCCCCGGAGGAGCTGCTCCAAGTGGCTGGGGAGAGGGAAGTCTGGGCCTCCCTACTTAGGCTGCTACCCCCGCGACCCGACCCCGGATAAGCGGAAGAGGATGGATGGATGGATACCTGTTCGTTCGTTGTGTTGTTTGTTCATTGTTCGTTAGTTCGTTGTTCGTATGTTCACTCTCACCGTAACTATCCACCAGGATAGGACAAAATGGCTGCAGCCCTTTAAATAGTACCGCTTTACCTGTACGGATCCCTCCGCCGCCAGGTGCACTGCGGCTGTGTGTACATCCGCTGGAAGCCCAGCCCCCCCCTCTCGCTGGCGGTACTTTTCCACTGTCATGCGCAGTGTCATGCCCATGCCCAACAAACAACAGCCAAGGCAATCCCCTCCCCCACCTGGCCGCTTGCCGTACTGACGCAGTTACGCCGTAGCTCGATTATATACTTGTAATGGGGCTCGTTCGTAGGTCGTGCATCTAGGGGTGGGCGATATGGCTCAAAAATTATATCGTGATATTTCAGAGCATTCATTCATTCATTCATTCAACCTTTATTTATACAGGCTAGCCTCGTTGAGTCACGGGGACTCATTTACAAGAGGGACCTGTCTCACTCACACCAAACAACCATCCACTCTCACACTCACACCTAGGGTCAATTTAGAGTCACCAATCAGCCTAACAAGCATGTTTTTTGGTCTGTGGGAGGAAACCGGAGTACCCGGAGGAAACCCACGCATGCACGGGGAGAACATGCAAACTCCACCCAGAAAGGCCCCGGACCGGGATTTGAACCGGCAACCTTCTCGCTGAGAGGCAGCAGCTCTACCAGTTGTGCCACCGTGCAGCATTATCACGATAACGATAAATTTCGTGATATAACCAAAAAAAAAATCAAATTTATTTATTTGACAAAATTAACTTAACATGTTGCTTTGCAGCATTATATAAAATTTTAAAAAACAACAAGGGGTAATTTTACTGAAATTACTTTATTAAGTAAAGTATTCTGTCTCCAAGTATAAAAATAACTTGTAACAAGTTGATCAGCTGACCCTGAAGCTTCTGGTGTTTCAGCTTCCTCTGTTCCTGCAGGAATTATTCATTTTTCTGATTCATTTTTTTAACTGATCTATCTGATTCTCTGATCACCTGCCTCTGTGTGAGACTGTGTGAAACAGCTGAACCGCGCGACAGTTTTGGAGCGAGGGAGAGAGCAGCCCGCACACACGCTGCGCAGCGCGGGGCGGAGGAGGGGGGGCAAGCTCTCTGTACCTGTGCAGTGAGAGACAGCGGAGACAGCTGAAACACGTTGTTTGTTCTAGCGTTACACCAGTACACAGACAGGTGGAGGGAGGTGCGCAGCTCGGTTTGGTCTTTTGAAGCGCTCGGAAGTGAAGGGGGCGGGGCGCCCTGACGTATTACGTCATGAAATTAGCATATCATGATATACGTTTTTTGCCCGGGCAAGCTTTTTTGCCCGGTAAAACCGGTACTGATATGATATGGCCCAGCCCTACGTGCATCCATTATGCCGTAGCTCGATTATATATTTTAACTTGGTTCGTTCGTAGGTCACAAACTTTTTGCCGTACCTCAATGGCATTTTTTAAAATTGGCTCGTTCGTAAGTCACGAACTTTCTGCCGTACCTTGATGGCATTTTTTTAAATTGGCTCGTTCGTAGGTCGCGGGCGCCGTAGGTCGGGGGTTTCCTGTAATTCTATTTACACAAACAGACTAAGTTATAGGGATGGGGCAGATCCCATCCAGTATCGGTATCGGTATCCGATACCAGCATTATTTAAGTATCGGGTATCGGATCAAACCTGCCGATACTTTTCCGATCCAGTTTCAAAGAGCACTTGTGTTCAATCACATTCTGTGACTGCCCTTCTTAACATTGTCTGAGATAAACCCAATGAAGACACTCTTAAGCCTTACAATAGGGGGTTCCCTATTGTAAGGCTTAAGAGTGTCTTCATTGGGTTTATCTCACACAATGTTAAAATGAATAGTTTAGGTGCAAAAGTTCCATTATACAGAGTCAAATACCTGAACAGTATCGGATCGGGAAAGTATCGCTATCGGTCGATACTGAGTTAATAAGTATCGGATCGGAGGTGAGAAATGTGGATCGGTGCATCCCTACTAAGTTACATCATATATAGTTTTTGAGCAAGTTCTTTTTGACCTTTTTCTTAAATGTATACATTGATTTTGCATTTTTAACATCACTCTCCAGAACATTCCACAATCGAACTCCCTGAATTGAGGTAGACCGTCCCTTTAAGCTGGTTCTGAATTGTGGTTTGATGAATATCTCTGTCCCTTTGAGATTGTAATAACTTTGTCTTTTTATAAAATTTCTTTGGATATTTAAAGGTAATGTGTTATTATGAGCCCTATACATAACTGATAAAATACTATATTCTACCAATTCCTGGAATTTCAATAAATTTAGCTGAAGAAACAAGGTGTTTGATGGGTGACTGAAATGTTTTCTGGTGATTACTCTTACAGCTCTCTTTTGTAAAATAAAAACAGGCTTTGTAATTGTTTTGCACGCTTTTCCCCAAACCTCAATACAATAGATTAAACGTGGAACAATGATTGTGTTATACAACATATACAGAGCTTTATCAATTAAAAAATCCCTGACTTTATACAGTACTGCAATTGATCTAGCTATTTTTGTTTTAATGGAATTTACATGATGTTTCCATGTCAGTTTGTCATCAATGATAACACCCAGAAACTTCACTTCACTCACTTTACAGATCACAACATCTTCAATTTCAAATGGATCGTCAACAATTCTCTTTTTGTTACTGAATATCATGTAATTAGTTTTATCTAAATTCAAAGATAATTTGTTTAATTTAAACCAAGTTTGTATTTTTATAAATTCTGTTTTCATCATATCCAAAATCTGTTTTATGTCTTTACCCGAACAGAAAAATGTGGTATCATCGGCAAAAAGTACACATTTAAGGAGTCCTGACACATTTACCAAGTCATTCACATATAAAATAAATAGCTTTGGTCCAAGTACAGAGCCTTGGGGAACTCCACATGTGATATTACAGAGGTCAGATCTTACATCATTTATTTGTACAAATTGTTTCCTATCTTTCAAATAGCTAGATACCCACTGTAATGCTGGTCCTCTAATACCATATTTGTTCAATTTTTCAAGGAGAATGGTGTGATCAATAGTATCGAATGCTTTTTTTAAATCAACAAAAATACTGACACAATATTGTTTTTGATCGACAGCAGTAGTTATTTGTTCCATTAATTCCATGAGAGCCATTGATGTAGAGTTTTTTGCTCTAAACCCATACTGACTGTTGCTTAGAATATTTTGTTTATCTATAAATTGATCTAGTCTGTTCACAAATAGTTTTTCAAGAATTTTTGAAAACTGTGGTAACAAGGATATAGGTCTATAATTGTTGAACACACATTTATCACCATTTTTAAAAAGAGGAACTACCTTAGCTACTTTCATATTATCTGGAAATATTCCTGTTGAAAATGATAAATTACATATATATGTAAACGGCTCAATAACATGGCTCATTATGTCCTTTACAAACATCATATCCATGTCCACCCAGTCTTTTGATCTCTTGTCTGTAAGATTTTTTACTACATTCATTATTTCCTCTTTGTTAGTTCCATTTAATACTGTTTGCACAACCTGTAATTGAATGGCTCACATTATTATCTACTTTTGGTATTTTAGCTGCAAGGCTTGATCCAACATTCACAAAATATTGATTAAATCCATTTACAATTTCATTTTCATCGTGAACTTCATCGTTGTCTTTTACAAAATATTTTGAAATACCAGTTTTTGCTTTATGATTCTTCAGAACACTATTCATTATTCGCCATGTTGCTTTCATATCACCATTACTTTTATCTAATAATTTACTATAATATTGTTTTTTCTCTTGAAATTGTATCGTTTTTTTAATTGAAATGAAAATGAATAAACATTGCATTTTTTTTTTTACATAAACCCCATAATAGAAATGAGGCACATTTTTCTTTAAACTAGGAAAACACTTTTCAAAATAAATAACACAAGTTATTCATTTAGATATGCATTGGTTTTCTAAAGTATAAATTAAAAATCAAATTCACCTAGTTACTCTTTATATTGTTTTTTTTGGGATAAAAATGTCACATTTTCCTTGACTTTGTGAAAAAAAAACTTGACATATTTCAGGAGTTTTTTTATTTTTATGAGTTTGTTTGAAAAATGTGATGAAGCCACATTTAAAGTAGTAATTCAGAACATGTTCTTGAAGAACTGTATTTGGTACAACAGTAGAAACATTTTTAGGTATTAAATCTAGATCAGGTTGTTGTTTCAGGGGCTGACGAGGCGTTCGTCCTTTTTGAAACAAACTCGTGAAATGTGGACAGAGACGTTGAACAGTGTGGATGAAGCTGGAGAGGAAATGTAATTTATTTATTCATACAGTTTGTCACCTCGCTGCTGTATGATTATTTTTCTAACATGTTCAGCTGTATTTAGTTATTTCACTCTGAAAAGAAGGGTTGTGACAGGATTGTGTGCGTGGGGTGGGGATGGGACTTTGAGCCCCACATCCCCAGTGCAGACTCTGGTTCCAGAATGGCTCCTGTAAACTGGTTTTCACTGAGAGGTGGGGGCAGTTATTATGGTCCCAATGAAACGTTTGACCTCAGACTTGTGTAAAAATGTAAAATAAAACAGGACAGTGTGTGGCGTGAAGAAAACGAGAAACGGATTTTAAGAACTTATCATTTTCAATTACTTACAACATTTTAATGAAAGGAAAAGGTGAATTTGTGTACAAAAACAAAACACTTTATTACAATTAGGCTGAAAAGTCCAATGAAAACACAACTACTTTACAAGTACAAATGTTTAAGTTGATATTTACAATTGTTTTTATCTGATGCCAATAAAAATTAAAAATTATGAGTGAACACAAAATACTAAAGTACATGTTTACAGTGTATTTACTCAAATAATAATATATATTAAAAAACAAAACAAAAAAACAGCTAAAGCAACGTGCATTTTTTCCCCACTTAAATATGTAAAAAAAACAGAACTGGACATAAAGAGACATTTATGAAGACACTTATATGATGGAGAGCTCACGACTCAGTCTGTTTACATTAATCACGACGGTGTGGATGTTGGAGTCGCCATGTTCAGGGACAACACGGGAGATTGACTCGGTGAGA
>JBBPBX010028227.1:0-14194 GCA_038048925.1 Garcialebias charrua
ATGCCCAACATCCCCCTCTGACCATCAACAGCACCGCAGTGGAGAGAGTAGACAGCACCAAGTTCCTGGGAGTGCACGTCTCAAAGGACCTGTCCTGGAGCAGGAACACTGCAGCACTGGCAAAGAAGGCTCACCAGCGTCTCTACTTTCTCCGCAAGCTGAAAAGGGCTGGAGCTTCAACCCCCATCATGAGCACCTTCTACAGAGGTGCCATAGAAAGTGTCCTGACCAGCTGCATCACTGTGTGGTTTGGTGCATGTACTGCATCCTGCCGCAAGAGCCTCCAGCGCATTGTGAGAGCAGCTGAGAAGATCGTGGGCACCTCCTTGCCCTCACTGCAGGACTTACACAGCAAACGCCTCACTCGGAAAGCCCACCGCATGGCAGGTGATCCCACACACCCACTACACAGCTGCTTCAGACTGCTGCCATCAGGGAGGAGACTGAGGAGTCTCCAGGCTCGAACCAGCAGACTGAGAGACAGCTCTGTTCATCAGGCAGTCAGAATGCTAAACACTCTGCCTGCTCTGCCTCCCCTCCCATTTGAACTGCCTTAACACTAAAACTTTCTCACATATTATCACTCAACACAAAGTTTTTAACACTAGACTCTGTGTCATCAAACGGGTTTCACTAAACTCTCGGTCATGTGCTCATACAGTTTGCACTACTTCTCATACTTGCACTAATGTCTGTATTACATCACTGCCTATAATCATAATACTGTTTACATTCTCTGTTTACATTTATTAATACTGTTTACTTTTATTACTACTGCTTACATGTAATTACTACTGTTTACATTTACACTACTCTAATATCTACACCACTGCTGGTACATATACAGTGTGCTCTGAACGGTCTTATTTAGGGATGCCCAATGTGCCTTACTGCATATGCCACTTTTTGCCTCTATAACAACATCAACTACTACCTCATACATATACTGTGTACATTAACTCATACGCTGCTTTGCCACTTTGCAAATGTCAATGCTAGAAACCTTTAGTTTATTTTAGTTATACTTTTTATACTCTTTTTTTATACTAGTATGCAAAAACTCAGGACAGTATTATGTTCATTAAATGTTTAATGTTTTAGTTTTAGAGTTGGTGTAAATTTTCATACTCTTATTCCACTATGCAAAAACTCAGGACAGTGTTAGTTTTACTATTTTATGCTTATGTCTATTATTATATGTTTCAGTGTTTCAATGTTTAGATGTTTACTGTTGCACCGAGGGACTGAGAGAAACGCAATTTCGGTCCTGTGTATGTCCTGTACAGTACATATTGCAGATCTGACAATAAAGTTGACTTTGACTTTGTGAAGAGAAAAAGCATTTCACTTTCAACCTTTAATTTGAAACAATATCAGTCTTTTCAACAACCTGCTAAAGTTTTAAACTCACTGTTTAATCCTTTTCCATGACTTGGAGTCACATTCAGAGATCCATCTATCGACGATGCCTTCGAGGCCGCTCTGTGGGACTTCAGATCCTCCCTCAGAGTGCAAAACTCTGTCAGCTTCCTGTAAATGTAACGAGGTGAGCTACTTTTAATTAAAACTCCATCATTATGAGGAGAAAACTACGGGTACCTTGTCAGGACAGCAGGTCGCAAAGGAACAGTTTTCTCCTGCAAAGATGGTTTGGATTCTGGGACGGCTGGTGTCTGAAATAAAAAGGAACATAATTGATTTATTATTACCGGTAGTTGGATTTCTATCAGTACCAGGCCTTTAAATCTGAGACATACTCACCCTGAGGCAGTGAAACAGGAAGAGGAACAGACGGATGGCGCTCCTCTCTGTGTCCCAGCTGCCCGTGCTCGCCACAGCCAAACGAGTAAACTTTATTAGCATCTGTCAAAACTAACGTGTGATTTCTGAGAAGAAATATACATTATAAACATTTTTTTCCAGACACAAAAACAATGTACAACGTGACAAATAAAGTACGTGAAATTCTGTTTTACACTTTGAATGAGACAGCTTGAGGGTTGTTGTCTGCTTTTGTTACAACTAATGTATGAGCAGCTTTTCAAAATAAAGTTTTTAAGCATTTGTTCACACAGAAATAGAAGATAAACAATATAAACCAAGTCAGGCTTAGATTTAAAAGTAAAACCTTCAGCATTAGTTTGTTTTCCCTGAACGTCACCTTTGGAAGTGAACTTTACAAACACTCAATTTAGATTTCATCGTCAGCTTATCGACCTCAGGTTTGTTGCTGAAGTAACTTCCTGGGCTTGAGCTGGGCTGAATGTTTAGATTTTACGTGGAGTTACAATTTACCTTCCGCATGCAATCTTCACGACCTTTGACCCCCAAAGTTCTGCAACAAGTCGAGGTCGGAGCTCGTCCTGAAACGAGTTGTGTCCGAGCTGTCCAAACTGACCAGAGCCGAACGTAAAAACTGCTCCGTGCTGAAGAGACCAAACAAATAAATAAAAACGGCTGTAAGTCCAAACAGGAAACGTGAACGTCACACACCGATGAAAAGCACAAGTTGTGTTAGGAAAATATCTCCTGAAACGCTGCACAGATCTGAATGAAACCTAAATCAAGACAGCCCCCAGTTGACTAACTTCAACAAACACAAAAACGTCTCCAACTCAGTCAGTTTTATAGACACTGAGCTTAGCGTTGGTGTGGTAGTAGCTGAAAGTCATGCCAAACACAAGCTTTAAACACGACAGGTGTCGAAGACTAGCTGAGGACTTTTACGTGTGCAGTAGTCCCCTCGATACTTTGCGGTTCAACTTTCGCTGACTCACTGTTTTGTGGGTTTTCAACGTAAGATTGTGCACGACACACATTTGTCAACTTTAGTATTAGTCATGGGATTGGGACAGTATGGGATCAAAAATTAATGGGAGCGGACGGGAGTGGAAACCAATTAGGACAACAACAAAAAATTATTCAGACAGGTGCTGCCATTTTGTAGTTTTCTTTCAATAAGCCTATACTGTAACGCAAGTTAAAAAAAAAAAAAACTACACGGCCCAGAAGCCAACGGTGCTTCTGGTCGCTGATTTTTGCTGAAATTCAAAGATCAGCAATAAAAGGAGGAAACACTAGCGGAGAAACCGATGTGGTAAAAATAGTTTTGGGACACAAAGTCAGAAGCAACAATCTATCTATTAACTCACTGGCAGGAAAGTTGCAAATAATCCTGAGCTGAACTCATCCTTCAAGTCGTAGCATCTTCACTGGTGAGTACCCATGTAAAATTTTGCAATACAAGTATGTTGTTAAAATTACATAGGTTTGAGTTTAGAACATTGCAAGAGTGTGGGAATGGTTTATAAAGCCTTAAAATGTATTTAAATTAGGGATTAATGATATTATTGGCATTGTATTGGTATCAGGGGCGATATTAGAGTTAAAGGCAAGAAAGTTTATGCTCAATAATCCAGGTACCAAATCCAATAATTCTCAGTCGGGTCATCTAGAATTATTGGATTAGCGTTAAAGTTAAATATCGGTCAATGGCCATTCCATCAAAATAACTCCCAGATATAAAAGGCACTGTTTTTGTAGGACAACCCAGTGACAAGGATGCCTGCAGCACCAGCACAATGTAACATCATGCGCACCTACCTGATCTCATGGCGGAGAGGACGAAGTCAGAATGTCGGCGGTGTGGAAGTTTTTTTGTTGTTGTTAAGGATGTCAGATACAGAAGATTTTTGGACTACGTTGAGCCTCGCTACATCGTCCCCAATCAGAGATAATTTTCCGACGTAGCCTTACTCGAGTTACAAGCCATCATTTCCGACGTCATTGAGAAGCTAATAGCCGATAGCACTTGGGCAAGTTTTACCACAGACATTTGGACGTCGTGTTAGCCCCGTTAGCATGATTAGTCTTACGGCACAATGGATAGACAAAAACATTAATCTTAAAAAGTCTGTCCTTCATGCACAGGGGTGCAGAGGATCCCACACTGCAGCTAGGAACTTGGAACAAGCCTCCATAAGTGAGCATGGCAGGTGACTAATGATAATAAATAACATTTAACACTTTTCATTTAATATAAGGTAAAGTGCTATTAATATCATATGGCTGTTACTGAATGTCACCAGCTCTTACAGCTGTTACACAATTTTTGCAGAAAATAAGCCTAAATAAGAGGAATATGTTCTGACAAAGGAAAGTATATAAAAAAAATATTGGTATCGGCCAAATAATTTTTAACATACTGGCATATTAGATATCGGCCAAAAATCCAATATCGTGCATCCCTAATTTAAATACTAAAATAAATATAACATCCCTACTTTGCAGATTTTGACCTATCCCCGGGGTGTCTGGAATGTAAACCCCGCAAAAAGTGAGGGACTGCTGTAATTTGAAAAGAGCTACCTGACACTTAAAACAGAAAATTTGCATTTTTTTTCTCACAACTTTAGGTCCAAACTTGTCGTGTCTTCATTCCCGTTCAGACCGAGTTGGACCGAACGGACTAGATTTACGGGTTTTGAGCGGCGGAGGGAAGGCGGCCACAACTCGGCCACGGCGTTTTCGGAAACTGTATCAGAGGACGGCGAGAGTTTTGCAAATTTATTTCACTTAATTACTCGTTGGTGGTAAGTTTCAACATTTTTCCTCCAAGATATTTTATTACAATTGTGATCAAATAGCCAAAACTGTCAATAAATCCCAAAGATAATTAATTTACTTGCTTTTATCAAACTTTTGGTGCATTTACAACAAATATTTTTCACACTGTGTCTCAAAGATGATCAGACATATATTTAAATGTACAAAGATTTAATTTGATATATGATTATTTATTTTTTAATCAGTATTTTGAGAGTTAAACCTTGACAAAGGCTGACCTTTGTCAAAACGGCAGTGTGGTCCCGTCCACAAGAAACATCACACGCTTTCTTCAGATTCAGTCTGTGGACACAGGCTGGAGTATATCTGTCTATGACGGGAGAAAATAAATTATTAAAGTTAAAATGTTCATAAAATACTCTGCAGCAGAAATAAAGCATCTCCACCTTTCGTGTCCCCCAGTCCGAGCTGGCCTCGATCGTTCCTGCCCCAGCCGAACACGCCTCCGGACACGGAGAGGGCGAAGCTCTGATCCCCTCCGGCAGAGATCCGAACCACCGGGATGGAGGACAGAGACCGGAGATGTTGGGGGGACTCGGCACCAGAGTTCCTCCTCCCCAGACCCAGCTGACCCCTGGAGTCCTGGCCCCACGTGTACACTTGACCGTCTGTGGGCACATCACAGCTGAACATACAGCGAGCCATGCTGAGGAACTTTTCAACACTGCGCCATTAATGTTGTCAAATTATCCATCTCAAAAGAAAAATTTATAATTTGATTTGTTTAAAGGATTCAAACTAATAAAACAAAAAACTGAACAGAAAAAGTGGAACTTTTAGTAGCTTTTCATTAACTTGGAATAAGACTAGAAATTATTTGAAATATGTATTTTTTTTCTCCAACAACAAAATAAAAAACAAGAAACTTTTTTCCTTTCTTTGTTATAAATTAAATTAAAAAATAAACTAATCATACCTTTGGTCAGGGCAACTGAATGCCGACTCCCACAAGAAACCTGAGCAACTGGGATGTTGGTAAAAACCTCCAGTGTCCTGACAGACAACAAACAAACAAGAGATTTTACAAAACTGGAGGACAAACGAGACCATTTGAACGTGACATGTGACCCCTGTGGGCAAAATGATCCACAATGAGGGAATTCTCTAAATAAATTATTATTTTCAAACTCCTCGTCTGATCGTCGTTTGTTGTAATGTCTCCTGGTTTTGTTCGGGAGTGCTGGTTTGAACTTGATTTTTACTGGTCTGGCGTGATGTCATCGAGAAATCTGAGCCTATATTTAAAAAGAGGAATGCTTAATTTTAACAATGGCACCAACGCATTATAATAATAATAATAATAATGTCTATTCCTGTCATCTGCGTATGTTTCCCATACACAGACGAAGGGATTTACCAGCACTAAAAGTAGTTTGTTTTAAAGGAAATAATAAGAATTAAAACGTACAGGATTATTTCTGAAGACATACCAGTTAGAAAACATTGATTTAAAGGTTAGATTAGGGCAATTATTTGTTATTTTAGTTACTAGATGGTGCTTTTAAGGACTCATTTTTATGCTCATTCATTTAACGCTGCTCATACACTAGTTTTTATTTACTTTTCATTGCAGATTTAGTTCATTACAGCTCATTCTGCAGCACACATTGTGATTTAAATCCAGCGTGGAGGTGTTCCTCCTCACCTGGGCGTGTAAGGGGTTCGGGTGGTGTTCACGCAGAAAATGGATCCTTTCTTCGACAGGAGCATCACCTCGTCGTCCTGACAGCTCGCAGCTTCGATCGGCTCCTTACATTTCACAAACTCTGCGGACACAAACAGAAGTCCATTATGTCTTTGTTTGGACCATCGAGATTTACTGTCACTAGAGCAGGGGTGGGCAATTATTTTTTCCATGGGGCCACATGAGAAATAGAAAATATTGTGGGGGGCCGGGCAAAATGACATAATTCAATACTGCATATTAATAGTATTTCTTTATTAAAAGCAGTAAATATCATTGTTTAGACAAACTGGTAAAAGTATTAGTTATGATTAATCAACAAAATAAAAAGCATGAGTGGACATTTTTGAGGGCTAACGTTGTCTTGTGACTTGACAACAATGCAATCATGCACATTGCGCATGTCTTGATTTACATATTGCATCATTTTGTACGTGAATTTTAAAAAGACATCAAAATTAAAGCAATGCAGTCCACAAATGAGGTAAAATTAGAAACTATTTTTTTGTTGTAACTCCCCTTACGGGGGCCGGTCAGAGTCAACCAAAGGGCCGCATGTGGCCCTGGGGCCTTACAATGCCCAGGTCTGCACTAGAGAGAGAACCAGGAACTGGAAGCTGAAGCTACAGTGATGCTTTAAGCCCCGCCCCTCCATGTAAACAAATGAGACATTTTCCCAACAACAACAAAAAAATCTGATTTTTTTTTTCCAAGTGTTATTTGCCGATTTATTTGAGTTTACAGTATCATGTATGACCAAATATGTATTTTATTTTTTACAAGTTTAGTTTTGTAACGTTATTTGTGGCTGGAAGAAAAGTACAGTATAATGTTTGATTGTGATTGACAGGCTGTCAACGAACAGAAAGGCGGGACTTTCCCATCAAAGGTACAGCTTGAAAATACAACATGGCGGCTCCAAAAAAACATAAAATTCTGAATTTGGGAGATGGCGGAGACACTTCTGCTTTAATAATGTCGACATTTTGGGATAATGCATTCATATCTGATCTGTCTAACATTTAGAAAACTGCTGATCTTTTTATGTCACAAAAATTGGTTTGTGGGCGCATCATAATAATAATAATCATTTTATTTAAAAGTGCCTTTCAGGACACCCAAGGACACTTAACAAACCAATACAGTGTAATACAGATCAAACATTATCAGCGACAAATTGGAATATAAAATACATAAAGGATATAAAATGGAAGATAATAAAACTTACTGGCCTGGTTTCACCACACGCTAAAATAACATTTTTCCTCATTTCTGTGACTTTGTTGATGCTATTAAAATATTCTTTGATGAAGTGTAACCTCACAAGAAGCATAAAAACACAATGTTTGTCCAATGTTCTCTTTTCCTTGTGAATTTCAGTGAGTTCCATATTTTAGCCACAACACAGGCAAAAAAATATAATAATAAGTGCCATTAAATGCAGTCTGTTTTGTTTTTATAACCTCAAAGGAAAATGCATCTTCTTTAAGCACGAACAGTTAAAACATTTTGTGTTTCCATGGGGTGAAATATTAAAAAAGCATTTTTTAACAGAAAAGTTTCTTTTTTTAAATATATATATATATATTTAAGGAAAGAAAGTTGAGAGTGTTATAGCTATATCTGCTACTACCACGTGCAATTTTAGCTCATTAGCTGCCAATTCAGCTGACTTTTAGCCATTTTCATGTTGGCTAATGTTGATAAGCGGTGGTAGCCATCTTGAACTGGACTCACCCAAGGCTAATCAGTTGTAGAGCTATATAAATTTATAAAAATTTCATTAAAATATTTTTAGTGGTTCATGAGATATTTTGCAAACAGACAAAACGTTGATTACCCACAGTTAATGCTACAGTTTTAAGTCTGCGTTAACTCTCAGCTATCAAATTTCAGCTCAATGTCTTGACAAATGACTGAACTACAGCTGATTTTGTGTTGGCTGATGTCATGTGGTGGCCATCTTGAACTGGACTTTGGCTCTAAAAGCAAATCAGTTGTAGATGATCATCTAGTGCAGGGGTCTGCAACCTGCGGCTCTGGACCTCTTTGGTCCCTCTGCAGCGGCTCTTTCAAGCTTTGACCAAAACATAAAACTGAATTGTATTGGTTGTTATACAAACAAAAATAAAGCTAGTTTTAGTCGTTTTTCTGCTTTGTGGTCATTTGTTTTGCACATATGCCATTACTAGAATACAAGGAATAAAATATACTCACTTTAACTTTATTTCTATACTTATTTTTTTCAGCAATTAAAAAGAATCACATAGGTCTGCATAGTTAATAGTTTGTTTAAACAAATAAAAATTGGTTAAAAAAAATTAAATTTTTTTTTTTACTTCTTTACAAAAATCTGGTCTTTTATTTTGTATTAAATTATAAAAATATCAATAAATGTTAAAAAAACATTTGATATTTTTAGCTTTTTAAGATGTGGCCCCTAGTGGGCACAAAAGCCCCCTCCAACAAATCTAAAGTGGTCCACGGGCCACCACTTGATAATCACATGTAGGCTGTTGTGGCTCTGGACGATGTGTACTGTAATTTATGTGAACGAAAGCGCAAAAATGGCTCTTTTGATTGTAAAGGTTGCAGACCCCTGGTCTAGTGAGTATTTCCTGAACGTTTGATTAAAATCCTTCTTGCTGTTCACGAGCTATTTGAAATTGTTGTGAACAAAGTTCTTGCTCGCCGTCAGCGCTCAGCTGCGTGTTTGGGATCAGCAGCTATACTTGTAGCTCAGTGTCTGACAGACACTGAGCCCCACGACCTGTTTGATGTCATGATACTCACTCTGCTTCCCTCGGACTCTTCGTCCATCTTCCTCACTCGTGCGCAGAATAAACGCGTTTCCGTTGTTTTTAACGAGCGCGAGCACGTTGAGCCCCGCGGACAGATGTGTGATGTGGAAGCTGAAGTTCAGCTGATGGACTCCAGATGAGCTGCACCTGCACGAGTCCGAGCCTGGTTTCACACAGAAGCCGCGCTGGCTGTCCTGTCCCCACGAAAACATGCTGTCCTCTGAGTGAGACGAGAGTCCAGGACAAAACACAGCTGATCTTTTATTTCCTCTTCAGTAGAAAACGAAACTTTAAGCGTGGAGTCATAAACAAAACCGAAACCAGCTGGAACATTTGTTTTTAGGAGAAAAGAAAGTGAAACTAAAGAAGTGTCAGCTCATTATCCTCACACAAACAGTCCTGTTTATATTTAATGTAATTTATTCTAGCCTTTTGCTACTTTATCTTTTTGATAGCGTACTTTTGCTAACCCTTTCTAGTTGGCCCTCTGCTAGTTATATATTTTTGCTACTTTTAGTTATCTTTTTACTACTTTAGCTTGCCCAGTTCCCTTTCAGTCAGTTCACTGGTGCAACACATTTAGTATGGGAATTGCGCACCCGCGCGTTCACCTGTGAAGAATTTTATCACGCCAGTCACAGGCCAATGAGACTTCAGCGTCACCAGGGGGATCCGCCCCCCTGGTATAAAGGACACAGTACGTCTCATGTCCGCCATCTTATTGCACTTCACCTCGCTTCAACCTGAACTTTGCAGGACCTTCGTACGTGACTGAACCGCCCGACCGGAGGTGAGCGCGCTCCCTAACAAGGGCGTCACTAGAAGACCTTATCCTGCGAACGCTTAGTTTAGCGCTGCTAAGTTGTCTCTCACGTTTAGCCTAGCTAACGTTGACTTTGTAGCTGTTTCGTCGGCCTGTTTAGCCTAGTTAATTGGACCACGCGCACCTCCTTGTTTAGCTAGCTAACTGGGAGGCCGAAGAATCGAACAACACAGCGAGAAAATAACTATGCAAACCTGTTTAGCCTCGCTAACTGGTACATCTCGACGTCTTCTCTCCACATGGCTCCGGAGAAGAACAAGAGAAAAATGAAGAACTAGGGCTGAACGATTTTGGAAAATAATCTAATCGCGATTTTTTTTCTATAAATTGCGATTGCAATTTAAAATGCGATTATTTTTACTGGTTCTGTATTAATTCATATCACTAACGACGCAACTGTTTTTTTAAAATCAGATAATTAATGCGCTTTTTCACGAAGAACGTTAGCTTGCTGAGCTAGCTGCTAACAGGGCAACGTCAACAACAGACCTGGTCACATGACCAGCTCGCTCTCTGTTTATCTCTGTGTTTCAGCCTCTAAGATCAGATACACGTTTAAATGAGCTAACTTACCTGAATTTATAACTTTTATGACTTCTGTCGAGCCTGGAGCAACTGTGTTGGAGCGCACGGTCTCTTCCTCCCTGCTCTCTCTCTGTTTTGCTCCGCTCAGAGCTGCGCGCGGCCTGAGCGGTTCACTACCAAATCTCGTGACCAGTCAAATCGCAGCCCGTGTGATTAGAGAATCGCGTTTTAACATATCGCGAGATAATCGCAAATGCGATTAATCGTCCACCCCTATGAAGAACCCGAGCAAGGCTAGTAGACCGGGAAGCCCCGGGTCACGGCCGTGCCCAAGTGCATGCGGTTTCTTCATATCGGCGACGGACACACACGAAGCCTGCCCCATGTGCTTGGGAATGCTTCACGCTAAGGCGGTACTAGTTACCCCAGAGTCGTGCTCACACTGCAGCCAACTCCGTGAGTTGGTACGGGAGAGGCGTGTGCAGTTCGTGGCCAAAGCGATGGGGAGCTCCAGCGCGGCAAGAGACCCGCTTCTGTTCGAAACGCTCAGACCTACAGCAGAGCTAGAGTCTGACGAGATGGAGGACAGCGGTGCGATGACCTGAGGGGACCAGATAGATCTCCTCCACCCCGAAGAAAAAGGGGACACGAGGACCGACTTCGACATGCGGGACATGCTGCAGTCGGACGAGGTTTCTCTGTCAGCCTCTGGTGAATGTCAGACGAGGAGGCAAAACAGGATGAGGAAGGAGAAGCAGAGGACTTCTCTCAGGGGGCTGCGGCGGCGCCAGTCAAGGCGGACGGCTCCACCCCAGCTCTGTTGGACCTGTGCCGCAGGGCGGCCGAGTTCCTGAAGGTGACATGCCGGCACCTCCACCACGACAACAACTAACGAGGCTGGCGGGCAACTGACCTAGCAGGCCATGGTGAGACACAAAATGCCTGTGTTCCCTGACTTTTTGACCGAGCTGACCCGCTCGTGGTTAGCACCAAAGGCGCTGTTGCCCCTGTCCCAGTTCGATGTCGAGGACATGGAGTCAGTGGGACTGGCACACATCCCTCCAATGGACGAGACGTTGGCTGCGCACTTGGCGCCTAAAACTTCAGGCTCCAAGCCCACGCTCCCCAGCAAGCAATGTCACTTCTCTGCACTCCAGCTGGAGAAAAGTTACCCCGCTCAAGGCCTCGTGGTATGCTTGCTTAACACAGCCTCCATTGCTACAGGCCTACCAGGCTGAGAAACTACAGGAACTGCAGCAGACGACATCAAAGAAAAAGTCGGAAGAGACACTGGAGGAAACCCGCAGGACTGTAGACTTCATCCTCTGCCTAACTGGTATGGCAACCATCGCCCAGGGGAAGTCCATGGCTGAAACAGTGATTGCACAGCGTCACTTGTGGCTGACACTGACTGAACTACCAGAGAGCCAGCGCTCAACTTCCCTCCATCAGGCTGTGGAGCCCACAGGTTTGTTCGGTGGTGCTCTGGAGAAAATCCAGAGCCGGTGCGACCAAAGGAGGAAGCAAGAGGAAGACTTACGCGAGGGCATGCCCAGGAGGCATTACTCGCAGCCCAGGGACACGAGCGGTCACAGAGGTGTGCCGCAGCGTCAACATTCTCTTTCCAGACGTCCTGCACAGAAGAGGCCAACGCTCAAAGCTGAGCAGCGGGCGACACCCACTTCAGAGCAGTGCGGACGCGCTCCTCAGGGACAAGCGTGGTCAAAGCACCGGTTTGTCCCGAGACGAGCAGGACAGCCCAGAACCTCTTCAGCGGTGAGGGACAGGAAGCAGAAGTCAGCCTAATTTTAAAGCTGCTTCTAGAACATTCAAGGCGTTTTCACCTACTGGGAAAAAGAAAAGCCGAACAGTTGTCACCAGTATCTGTGTTCAAGAAACCCCGATTAACTGGTCAGAAATGTTCAATATCACACAAAACACACTCCCCTGTTTGTTTAATAAAGAGAAATTATTGTTTTCAAATGATAATAAACGCTCAACATGCCCAAAATGCTCTGTGTCACGAGTCAGCATTAAAGGGAGAGTCCCACCATTTTCTCATGACACAGGAGTCAATAAAGAGGCTGGGGGCTCACGCAGACAGGCTGCCCCACTCTAATAAGACTCTGTACACAGGGGGCCCAGTGAGCCCACAGATGAAACAAATAGGCTCCACGCTCCCATTAAAACTGTCCACAAGAGGGCCCCATAAGCCCTCAGATAAAAACAGAGAGCTGTGTCGCACAGTCAGACCCACCTCAATTAAAACAGTGTCCACCTGCTGAACCCTCAAATGAACATGCCTCTTAGGCTTGCTGCTCACGCGAGAACGTCGTCAGCATGTGCCCCGTCTCCATGGGTCATGGAAACTGTAGTTCATGGTTACAGACTACAATTCAGCAGACGGCCAGCAGCATTCAATGGGGTGATAATGTCAACAATAAGCCCAGCTCATGTCTCCACGATGAGGAAGGAGTTACACTCACTCCTACACAAAGGAGCAATCAGGGTGGTCCCTCCTCAGGAGAAGAACAAAGGCTTCTACAGCCGGTACTTTGTGATTCCCAAGAGGGGCGGGGGCTTGCGCCCAATTTTAGATTTGAGGCATTTGAACAAACGACTGAGGTCATTCAGGTTCAAAATGTTGACTTTACGCCAGGTGATACAATCTGTACGTCCAGGAGACTGGTGCACAAGCGTCGAATTGAAAGATGCCTTTTTCCACGTACCCATCCTGCCAAAACACAGGAAATTTCTGCGTTTTGCTTTCGAGGACACAGCATACGAGTATCAGGTCCTCCCTTTTGGGTTGTCCCTGGCTCCCAGAGTGTTTACAAAGTGCCTCGAAGTTGCTCTAGCACCCATAAGGGGCCAAGGGGTCAGAACGTTGGATTATTTAGACGATCTGCTGGTGCTGACGAACTCACACCACCAGGCCAAAACATACACGACTCTGCTGATGTCACACCTAACATCTTTAGGCTTTGTGATAAACATAGAGAAGAGTCATTTATCACCCACACAAAACATCTGTTACCTGGGGTTGGAGCTGAACTCTGTTCTGTATCAGGCGAAACTGTCAGACAGAAGAATAACAGACTTCCAGCAGTGTTTGGCTCTGTTCCAATACAACAGAATGTTAACATTCAGACATTGTCGACACCTGTTGGGCCTCATGGCGGCTGCAATCGTCACGGTCCATTTGGGTTTATTAAAAACGAGGCTGTTTCAGATTTGGTTTCATGCAAAACAGCGACTCGCATCCCCACAGCATCAGTAAGTGAGGGTCAACTCAGCCTGTTTAAAAGCCCTGCAGCCATGGAGGAACACTGCAGCTCTCAGCAGGGGTGCCCCCCTTGGCCGGGTCTTATCTCGAATGCTCGTGACCACAGACGCATCAAAGACAGGCTGGGGCGGAATATGCAGGAACCAGCACGTAAGGGGACTGTGGTCTCCACAGGAGGCGAAGCTACACATAAACCACCTGGAGCTGATGGCTGTGTTCCTATCACTGAAACATTTCAACAGGATGGGTCTGGTCTCACAACAGAACGTCCTGATAAGATCAGACAACACGTGCATGGTCGCACACATGAACAGGCAGGGCAACACACACTCTGCCCCTCCTCCGTCTGACCCAAAGGCTGCTGCTGTGGAGCAGCTCACACCTGCTGTCACTCAGAGCGACACACGTACCGGGAGCACAGAATCACGGGGCAGACACACTCTCCAGAG